>WNWK01014350.1:0-51621 GCA_009830355.1 Cherax destructor | reverse complement strand
AGTGGGATCAGAGACCTTGGGAGCGTGGGGAAAAAATGCAACACTTTTCCCTTTAAAAGAACTGGGTTCCAGACTCATCGACACCACCAGGGACCCAAGGGCATCCCTTTTCATGTTCCAGCGTCTCAGGGCCACCCAGAGGAAACGCATACTGCATACTTTGCTCGCGTCCGGCTTCGGAGGAGCTGGAGGAGATTCATAATTTTTTGATATATTGTCCTTTTTATTCATGTTCATGTTTTCCATTGATGTTTTCCCGGGTCTATTAATGCATTCCATCATTATAATAGGGGGGGTAGGAGAAGTAAATATTCAAACAGCTCCGGGGAAAACCTGAGTTTTCCCTGAGGTCGTTTTTTGTCTTTTCTGGGGGGTGGGTCCCCCAAAAAAGTTCTAGAGGGGATACCTCAAAAAAAAAATATATATATATATATATATATATATATATATATATATATATATATATATATATATATATATATATATATATATATATATGTCGTGCCAATTAGATAAAACTGGTCAATTAGCAAGAACTCATTTAAAAATTTAAATTCTTTTTTTAAAAATTTTTCTTATACGTTAATGTAAAAAATTTTTTAATTTTTACCAAAAAAACTTTGAAAACCTACCCCCCCTTATTACAACAAGCGCAATTTAATTTAGCCTAGCCTAACTAAATATATTTTAGATACGTTAACATTAATTTAATAATAAACAAACACAATGAAATATATTTTTTCGTTATGTTCAGAATGATTCGAAATTATTGCATACACAAATTTTCACTTGTCTTATATGGCAAGGTGAGCATTGCTATTTAAGCCAAAATCGCAAGTTTTACCTAATCGGCACGACATATATATATATATATATATATATACGTATATATATATATATATGTATATATATATATATATATATATATATATATATATATATATATATATATATATATATATATATATATATATATATATATATATATATATATATATATATTTTGTCGTGCCGAATAGGCAGAACTTGCGATTTTGGCTTAAATAGCAACGCTCATCTTGCCATATAAGACAAGCGAAAATTTGTGTATGCAATAATTTCGTGAAAATCATTCTGAACCTAACGAAAAAATATATTTCAATGTGTTTGTTTATTATTAAATTATTGTTAACGTATCTAAAATATATTTTGTTGGGTTAGGCTAAATTAAATTGCACTTCTTGTAATAAGGTTAGGTAGGTTTTCAAAGTTTCTCTTGGTACAAAATTATTTTTTACATTAACATAAATGAAAAAATATATCTTTAAACGTATAAGAGAAATTTTAGAAAGGACTTATTTTAAATGAGTTCTTGCTAATTGACCAGTTTTACCTAATCGGCACGACATTATATATATATATATATATATATATATATATATATATATATATATATCTATTGTAACTAATTAACAGAACTCATTTAAAATTAAGTCCTTTCTAAAATTTTCTTTATCGTTTAAAGATATATTTTCATTTATGTGAATGTAAGAATTTAATGTTTGTCCAGGAAAACTTGAAACCTACTAACTTTTACAACAAGCGCAATTTAATTTAGCTACAACAAATAATTTTAGATACGTTAACATTAATTTAATAATAAACAAACACAATGAAATATATTTTTCGTTATGTTCAGAATGATTTTGGAAATTATTGCATACATAAATTTTCACTTGTCTTATATGGCAAGGTGACGTTGCTATTTAAGCCAAAATCCAAGTTTTACCTAATCGGCACGACATATATATATATATATATATATATATATATATATATATATATATATATATATATATATATATATATATATATATATATATATATATATTATTTAACCACAAACGAGTGGTATTGATCAATAACAACATGCTAGTCCATGGGTTCGAACCCACGTTGTACTGGCCCGTCATTGTTTAAGGCGTCATGTGGTTCTCGCTCACAATGACGGGCAAGTACATCATGGGTTCGAACCCTGGCTAGTGCAGTGTTTAAGAATATAGTGTTAGAGTGTTCAGCAGAAGTTTGTGGTTATAGGAAAGTGGGTGCGGGAGGAAAGAAGAGTGATTGGTGGAATAATGATGTAAAGAGAGTAGTAAGAGAGAAAAAGTTAGCATTTTAGAGGTTTTTACAAAGAAGAAATGATGCAAGGAGGGAAGAGGGAGAGAAAAAGAGAGGTTAAGAGAGAGGTGAAGAAATGTAAAAAGAGAGCAAATAAGAGAGTGAGTGAGATGTTATCAACGAATTTTGTTGAAAATAAGAAAAAGTTTTGGAGTGAGATTAATAAGTTGAGGAAGCCTAGGGAAAGAATGGATTTGACAGTTAAAAATAGGAGAGGAGAGTCATTAAATGGAGAGTTAGAGGTATCGGGAAGATGGAGGGAATATTTTGAGGAATTTTTAAATGTTGATGAAGACAGGGAAGCTGTGATTTCGTGTATAGGGCAAGGAGGAATAACATCTTGTAGGAGTGTGGAAGAGCCAGTTGTGAGTGTGGGGGAAGTTCGTGAGACAGTGGGTAAAATGAAAGGGGGTAAGGCAGCTGGGATCGATGGAATAAAGATAGAAATGATAAAGGCAGGTTGGGATATAGTTTTGGAGTGGTTGGTGCTATTATTTAAATAATGTATGGAAGAGGGTAAGGTACCTAGGGATTGGCAGAGAGCGTGTATAGATCCTTTGTATAAAGGCAAAGGGGACAAAAGAGAGGGCAAAAATTATAGGGGAATAAGTTTGTTGAGTATACCTGGTAAAGTGTATGGTAGAGTTATTATTGAAAGAATTAAGAGTAAGACGGAGAGTAGGATAGCAGATAAACAAGGAGGCTTTAGGAAAGATAGGGGGTGTGTAGACCAAGTGTTTACAGTGAAACATATAGGTGAACAGTATTTAGATAAGGGTAAAGAAATTTTTCTGGCATGGATTTGGAAAAGGCGGATGACAGGGTGGATAGGGAGGCAATGTGGTAGATGTTGCAGGTGTATGGAATAGGAGGTAGGTTACTTTGCCTTTATACAAAGGAACTATACACGCTCTCTGCCAATCCCTAGGTACCTTACCCTTTTCCATTCATTTATTAAATAATAGCACCAACCACTCTAAAACTATATCCCCGCCTGCTTTTAACATTTCTATCTTTATCCCATCAATCCTAGCTTCCTTACCCTTTATATATATATATATATATATATATATATATATATATATATATATATATATATATATATATATATATATATATATATATATATATATATATATATATATATATATATATACATTGACAGAAAACACAAACATTAGCATGAATACATTGGTACAATATATCAAAGATTATGAATTTCGTCCAAAGCCGGACGCGAGCCAGTATGCAGCATGCAGCATGCATTTCCCTCTGGATAGCCACGCTGAGGTGCTGGAACATGAAAGTGGCTGCCATTGGGTCCATGGTGGTCTCGATGAAAGAATTATATATATATATATATATAAATATATATATATATATGTCGTGCCGATTAGGTAAAACTGGTCAATTAGCAAGAACTCATCTAAAATTAAGTCCTTTCTAAAATTTTCTCTTATACGTTTAAAGATATATTTTTTCATTTATGTTAATGTAAGAATTTAAATTTGTACCAAGAGAAACTTTGAAACCTACCTAACTTATTACAACAAGCGCAATTGAATTTAGAACTAACCCAACTAAATATATTTTAGATACGTTAACATTAATTTAATAATAAACAAACACAATGAAATAATTTTTTTTAGTTATGTTCAGTTTTACCTAATCGGCAACGACATATATATATATATATATATATATATATATATATATATATATATTATATATATATATATATATATATATATATATATATATATATATAATATGCAGTCCACTTCTGGTGTAAATTGTGGGTCCCATAGCTCGGAGAAGTGGATAAAAAGTCTTCATGGAAGAATATTTAGATGTCTTTCTGAAGCCATTTGAATATTCCACTTCCCCTACCACCCCATCTTTTATTAAATATATATAAAATTTATTTCATGATACAATACATTGTCAAAATACATTAACAAGAATACAATAGTGAGTAAAACAACATAGATGACAACTCAGAGCTACATGTAAAATACTTCGTCCAGCTCCCCGGTAGTGGGCCGCGTGCCCAGAATACTGCAGGCATTTTCCCTCTGGATCGCAACACTGAGTCTCTGAAAGAGGAAGCTGGTCGCCCTGTGGTCCTTGGTTTCTATGATGAGTTTTCCACCCAGCTCCTTGAGAAACTTTAGAGCACACTTGCCCCATGCTCCATGGGTCTCCGACCCTATTGGGATGAAGTTATAGCAAGAGGGAAGGTCTTCATATTTACGGGTCTTCTGGGTCTCCCTGTGGCTGGCAGCTCCACCCCGTTCGGCTAAGGAGTGTGGCAGGTAGGTGTCTGCCAATGTGGCAGCACAGGTGTAGTCCCAAGCAATCTGCTTACCATCCTTCCAGGGTAGCATAGTGGCTCCATCAGGACGCGTTTGACTTCCATCAGACCTCTGCACTTGGGGTTCCCGTTGAGCTGGGCAACGGGCTATGGCGAGGCTTCTCTTTATGATGTCATTGTACTCCTCATGTCTAGCATACTTCCCTTCTGATGTGTGACACACTAGACCATGAAGTCCGAATTGATCAGCCGTCGCCCTGCCGCAAATACACTTATGTTCGGTGAGTATGGGGGCGGCTAGGCGAAGAGCAACACCAATCCGAATGGCCTGTGGGTCGAGTCGAGTCCCCAGAGAGGAATTGGGAACAGCTAGAAGGAAATCTCCTGAGTGTGGTGCCTTCACCGCTAGGAGACGAGCTTTGTCCTTTCCTGAAGCGTTGGTGAGCATTGTGTTGGCAATTTTTTCCATGATCGGTTTGTCCCAGTGGGACTGTTTGTGCTCTTTGGGAGGAGCTGGTCTACTGGAGGAGTCTGCCAGGATGTCCCACTGCACTGCTGCTTCAATGAACTTGGGGTCTTGAGCTCCCACCACACCTCTCAAACGTTCAGGGACAATCCTCTTGACTAATACACAGGATGCCAAACACGATGACAGAAATGCAGGTAACGCTACATGCCTTGCTTTGCGCACCCCTATACCTCTCAGTCGCACTGGGAGGGTTGCCTGCTCCAATTGATGATCCTCTAGTGACATTCAGTGCCTTCTTGAAGGTTGATCTCAGGTGTGCGTCATACTCGTCAAGTGTTGGGTTGTCAAAAGAGGGTGCGCACCTCAAGAAGTGAGTCTTGGCATAGTAAGACACCTTGTGAGGAGATACAGGGCATCATGGGCATCAAGATCACTTATTCTCTCCTCCATTCTTTTCAGGTCATTCACTTTGTCCTTGAGGACCGTGTCGATGGCGTGGTGACCTAGCGGTGCTCCCAGGAGGGTACTGTTGGATGAAGTGGTAGTAGTGACTTCTGGGAGGATTGTTCGCACCGCATTGATTATTTCCTGGTTTGTTGTGATGATTTCACACTTTGAGGGATTGAGGATGAGTCCTAAGGCTTCTCCCTGTGTCTTCACCCGTTGTAGGTCCTCTAACAGGGACTCCCCAGTACCTGCCAGAGTGCCATCATCCAGGTACCAGATGTCGTGCCGAATAGGCAGAACTTGCGATTTTGGCTTAAATAGCAACGCTTATCTTGCCATATAAGACAAGCGAAAATTTGAGTTTGCAATAATTTCGCAAAAATCATTCTGAACCTAACGAAAAAAATATATGTCATTGTGTTTGTTTATTATTAAATTATTGTAAACGTATCAAAAATATATTTAGCTGGTTTAGGCTAAATTAAATTGCCGAGGCAATTCGTAGCCATCTTGAAAGGCATAAATTGATTAATGAATCTCAACACGGTTTTACTAAGGGGCGTTCCTGTCTTACGAATTTACTAACTTTTTTCTCTAAGGTGTTTGAGGAGGTAGATCATGGTAATGAATATGATATTGTGTATATGGACTTCAGTAAGGCTTTCGATAAAGTTTCATCAGAAGCTATTGAGGAAACTTAAAGCACACGGAATAGGAGGAGAAATTTTTTCCCGGGTAGAGGCATGGTTGACAAATAGGGAACAGATAGTTTGCATAAATGGTTAGAAATCAGAATGGAGGCACGTCTCAAACGGTTTTCCACAGGGGTCAGTGTTGCGCCCCCTGTTGTTCACAATTTGCATAAACGACATAGATGAGGGAATAAATAGCAACATAAGCAAATTTTCTGATGACACCAAAATAGACCGTCCAATTCATTCTAATGAGGACATTAGAGCACTCCAGGATGATTTGAATAGATTAATGCAGTGGTCGGAGAAGTGGCAGATGCAGTTTAATATAGAAAATGCAAAGTTCTAAATGATGGACAGGAAAATAACCATGCCAGATTTAAACTAAATAATGTAGATCCTAATATTACTGATTTCGAAAAAGATTTAGGAGTTCTGGTTAGCAGTAATCTGAAACCAAGACAGCAGTGCATAAGTGTTCACAATAGAGCTTACAGAATCCTTGGCTTCATATCATGAAGTATAGCTAATAGGAGTTCTCAGGTTGTTCTTCAACTCTATATATCTTTGGTTAGGCCTCATTTAGATTATGCTGCACATTTCTGGTCACCGTATTACAGAATGGATATAAATGCTCTGGAAAACGTACAGAGGAGGATGACAAAATTGATCCCATGTATCAGAAATCTTCCCTATGAGGATAGACTGAGGGCCCTGAATCTGCACTCTCTAGAAAGGCGTAGAATTAGGGGGGATATGATTGAGGTGTATAATTGGAAAACAGGAATAAATATATGGGATGTAAATAGCGTGCTAAAACTATTTAGCCTAGACAGGACTCGCAGCAATTCCTTTAAGTTGGAAAAATTCAGATTCAGGAAGGATATGGGAAAGCATTGGTTTGGCAATAGAGTTGTGGATGAGTGGAACAAACTCCCGAGTACCGTCATAGAAGCTAAGACGTTGTGTAGTTTTAAAAATAGGTTAGATAAATACATGAGTAGGTGTGGGGGTGTGAGTTGGACCTGACTAGCTTGTGCTACTAGGTCAGATGCCGTGCTCCTTCCTTAAGTGAATGTGACCTGACTTGACTAGGTTAAAGCATTGGCTTAAGCCGGTAAGAGAATTGGATCTGCCTCGCATGGGCCAGTAGACCTGCTGCAGTGTTCCTTCTTTCTTATGTTCTTCCTATATTCCCATAGAAAAGACTTGTAAGAGAAAGCAAATGTGGCAGCAGATCATCTTCAAACTCAGCAGTAATAAGCCGTAATCACTGCAGTGTATCAAAACTCAGAATCATTCGCAAGTGTCGAAGAGGCAAAGCTTATTCTCCCTAATGTGGCACTAGGATCACCTAGCCTCACCAACTAGGCTGGTCAGACACATACAACACCACTCCTCTCAGGACATCTGTCTGACCTCTCTGAATGAAGTGATAGCCACCGGTGGTAGAAATGTTTTCATAAAGAAAATGTCATAACCCTTACATTATGAAACATTTACATTCAAAGCCTCGCTTCAGTTCATTGTCAATCGGGCAGCTGTGTGTGGATGGAGTCACCATGTTTCCCTGGGGAGACGATAAGCAAATAGCAAGGGAATGTACAAGTGTGTTTGTATCGGCAAACACTTACCCCAACAGAGAGTATAGTGCATTCACTTCCAGGGAGACGCACAAGACCCTCAAATACACTGACTACGAAGGAAGCTGGACCTTAGTCCCACTAGAATCGCAACGACTTTATAATAAATATATGAATATTCACCTAAAATCGCAGTTAGGAGAGGAATATTAAGATGGCGGTTTGATTTTACATTGGTCCGGAACGAACTAAAAAGTCATCCTAACGTTGCTCTTCTAAATGCAGGTTTTGGGTGAACTGTTCCAGCCACAGAATGTATTGTGACATTATATTCCATGTATGAATATATATATATATATATATATATATATATATATATATATATATATATATATATATATATATATATATATATATATATATATATATTGGATGGGGTCCACCTCTGGTGTAAATTGTGGGACCCATAGCCTCGGAGAAGTGGATAAAAAGGCTTCAAGGAAGAATATTTAGATTTCTTTCTGAAGCCATTTGAATATTCCACTTCCCCTACCACCCCATCTTTTGAATATACGTATATAAAATTTATTTCAAGACAAAATACATTGACAAAATACATTGACAAGAATACAATAGGGAGTAAAACAACATAGATAACAACTCAGAGCTACATGTCAAATACTTCGTCCAGCTCCCCGGCAGTGGGCCGCGTGCCCAGAATGCTGCAGGCATTTCCCCTCTGGATCGCAACACTGAGTCTCTGAAAGAGGAAGCTGGTCGCCCTGTGGTCCTTGGTTTCTATGAGTTTTTCACCCAGCTCTTTGAGGAACTTTAGAGCACACTTGCCCCATGCTCCATGGGTCTCCGACCCTATTGGGATGAAGTTATAGCAAGGGGAAAGGCCTTCATATTTGCGAGTCTTCTGGGTCTCCCTGTGGCTGGCAGCCCCACCCCCTTCGGCTACGGAGTATGGCAAGTAGGTGTCTGCCATTGTGGCAGCACAGGTGTAGTCCCAAGCAATCTGCTTACCATCCTTCCAGGGTAGCATAGTGGCTCCATCAGGACGCTTTTGACTTCCATCAGACCTCTGCACTTGGGGTTCCCGTTGAGCTGGGCAACGGGCTTCTCTTTATGATGTCATTGACCTCCTCATGTCTAGTATACTTTCCTTCTGATGTGTGACACACTAGACCATGAAGTCCGAATTGATCGACCGTCGCCCTGCCGCAAATACAACTATGTTCGGTGAGTATGGGGGCGGCTAGGCGAAGAACAACACCAATCCGAATGGCCTGCGGGTCGAGTCGAGTCCCCATAGAGGAGTTGGGAACAGCTAGAAGAAAATCTCCTGAGTGTGGTAGTCAGCAACCACCCAGGGAAGTACTACCGTCCTGCCAAGTGAGTGTAAAACGAAAGCCTGCATTTGTTTTACATGATGGTAGGATTGCTGGTGTCTTTTTTCTGTCTCATAAACATGCAAGATTTCAGGTATGTTTTGCTACTTCTACTTACACATAGGTCACGCTACACATACATGTACACGTTTATGTATACACACTCATCTGAGTTTTCTTTGATTTTATCTTAATAGTTCTTGTTCTTATTGCTTTTCCTTTCATATCCATGGGGAAGTGGAATAAGAATCTTTCCCCCGTAAGCCATGCGTGATCTAAAAGTCAACTAAAATGCCGGGAACAATGGGCTAGTAACCACTTTTCCTGTATAGATTTACTAAACAGAAAAAGAAGAAAACCGTCAAAGAGGGATGTTTGAATGTGCGTGGATGTTGTGCGAATGATAGGAAAGAGATGATTGTAGATGTTATGAATGAAAAGAAGCTGGATGTCCTGGCTTTAAGTGAGACAAAGCTGAAGGGGTTAGGAGAGTTTCAGTGGGGAGAAATAAAGGGGATTAGGTCAGGGGTTTCAAATAGAGTTAGAGCTAAAGAAGGAGTGGCAATAATGTGGGAATATAAATGTATAAATTCAAGGATTATGTGGAATAAAATAAAGGTTGGATGTGAAAAGTGGGTTATAGTAAGTGTTTATGCACCTGGAGAAGAGAGAAGTGTAGAGGAGAGAGAGAGAGATTTTGGGAAATGTTGAGTGAGTGTGTGGGGAGTTTTGAACCAAGTGAGAGAGTAATTGTGGTTGCGGATCTTAATGCTAAAGTGGGTAAAAATGTTGTGGAGGGAGTAGTAGGTAAATTTGGGGTGCCAGGGGTAAATGTAAATGGGGAACCATTAATTGAGCTATGTGTAGAAAGAGGTTTGGTAATAAGTAATACATATTTTATGAAAAAGAGGATAAATAAATATACAAGGTATGATATAGCACGTAAGGAAAGTAGTTTGTTAGATTATGTATTGGTGGATAAAAGGTTGATGGGTAGGTTTCAGGATGTACATGTTTATAGAGGGGTATTACAAAAAAAATAACCATTTGTAATAAACTGACTGTTCGGGATAACAAAATCTCATATTTCAGATATTTATTATATATATTATTATTAATATAAAACATATAATCTGAATAAAAACATAATCTTGTAATCTGTGTAAAAACATTTTTATATACACAAAATCATAGTACAATAAAATATCACAAGTAAATCATATACTTAGTGCTTATCCAAGTGTGACGCAAGACACTACCATACCTGGTCGTGATACGCCTTCTCCACCGTATCCTCAGACACCCTTGTCTCTGTGTTACACACGCCATCGCTCAGTGTCACACACGACACCTTCTCTGTGCCATATGGCACGCCTCCTGCATCATGAACCCATTCTCTAGTGAAACCTGTGCACCGCGTCTTGACACACCAAATACACAACTCTTAACTTGTGTCGTGCCACCAGATGTCACTACATCCTGAACATCAGTGAGTCCTGACACCACATCACCCGAAAGCTCTCCGGGTAAACACCAGTGACACTACACTCAGTGACACTACACTCAGTGACACTACACTCAGTGACACTACAACTCAGTGACACTACAACTCAGTGACACTACAACTCAGTGACACTACAACTCAGTGACACTACAACTCAGTGACACTACAACTCAGTGACACTACAACTCAGTGACACTACAACTCAGTGACACTACAACTCAGTGACACTACAAACAGATACAATTTCATGGTACAGTTTCACAACTCCGGTTACAGTTTCAGGTACTACATTGTCGCTGCCGTCTCTATCGCAGGACACGTACACTCTCCAAGGTACTGTACACTCTCCAAGGTACTGTACACTCTCCAAGGTACAGTACACTCTCCAAGGTACAGTACACTCTCCAAGGTACAGTACACTCTCCAAGGTACAGTACACTCTCCAAGGTACAGTACACTCTCCAAGGTACAGTACACTCTCAAGGTACAGTACACTCTCCAAGGTACAGTACACTCTCCAAGGTACAGTACACTCTCCAAGGTACAGTACACTCTCCAAGGTACAGTACACTCTCCAAGGTACAGTACACTCTCCAAGGTACAGTACACTCTCCAAGGTACAGTACACTCTCCAAGTGCAGGGGAGAGTCTATGTACACTCTCCAAGTGCAAGGGAGAGTCTGGTAAACTCTCCAAGGTGTATGTGGAGAGTCTGGTTACACTCTCCAGTGATGTATATGGGAGAGTCTAGGTAGCACTCTCTATAGGAGAGTCTGGTTGACACTCCCTAAGTGTATCAGGGAGCTGGTGAACTCTCCAGTGTTGTATATAGGAGAGTCTGGCTAGCACTCTCCATAGGAGAGTCTGGTTGACACTCTCTATGGGAGAGTCTGGTGGACACTGTCGGTCCAGCCGGCTCGGCAGTCCAACATTGGATCTGATGGTACTCAGTGGAACCGCCTGCCGGCAAATAAACTACCTAACAGCTATGTTAGGTAGAAGGCCGTAACAAGGGGCGACGGATATGTCGGATCATTATTTAGTTGTAGCTATAGTTAGAGTAAAAGGTAGATGGGACAAAAAGAAAATGGCAACAGCAAGTAAGAGAGAGGTAAAAGTGTATAAACTAAGGGAGGAGGAAGTTAGGGTGAGATATAAGCAACTATTGACAGAAAGGTGGGCTAGTGCAAGTATGAGTAGAGGGGGGGTTGAAGAGAGTTGGGATAGTTTTAAAAATGCAGTATTAGAATGTAGGGCAGAAGTTAGTGGCTATAGGAGGGTGGGTGCAGGAGGAAAGAGGAGTGAGTGGTGGAATGAAGAAGTAAAGAGTGTGATAAAAGAGAAAAAGGTAGCTTATGAGAGGTTTTTACAAAACAGAAATGTTAATAGAAGAGCAGAGTATATGGAGAGTAAAAGAAAGGTGAAGAGAGTGGTGAGAGAGTGCAAAAGAAGAGCAGATGAAAGAATGGGAGAGGCTCTGTCAAGAAATTTTGCTGAAAAAAAGAAAAAAATTGGGAGTGAGATAAACAAGGTAAGAATGCCTAGGGAACGAATGAATTTGTCAGTTAAAAACAGAGTAGGGGAGTTAGTAGATGGAAAGCTGAAGGTATTGGGTAGATGGCGGGAATATTTTGTGGAACTTTTAAATGTCGATGAAAAACAGGGAGGCGGTAATTTCATGCACTGGCCAGGGAGGTACAACATCGTTTAGGAGTGAAGAAGAGCAGGATGTGAGTGTGGGGGAGGTGCGTGAGGCATTACGTAGAATGAAAGGGGGTAAAGCAGCTGGAACTGACGGGATCATGACAGAAATGTTAAAAGCAGGGGGGATATAGTGCTGGAGTGGTTGGTATTTTTGTTTAATAAATGTATGAAAGAGGGGAAGGTACCTAGGGATTGGCAGAGAGCATGTATAGTTCCTTTATATAAAGGGAAGGGGATAAAAGAGAGTGTAAGAATTATAGGGGAATAAGTTTACTGAGTATACCAGGTAAAGTGTATTGCAGGGTTATTATTGAAAGAATTTGAGGTAAGACAGAGAGTAGGATTGCAGATGAGCAAGGAGGCTTTAGAGTGGGTAGGGGATGTGTAGATCAAGTGTTTACAGTGAAGCATATATGTGAACAGTATTTAGATAAAGGTAGAGAAGTTTTCATTGCATTTATGGATTTAGAAAAGGCATATGATAAAGTGGATAGGGGAGCAATGTGGCAAATGTTGCAAGTGTATGGAATAGGTAGTAAGTTACTGAAGGCTGTAAAGAGTTTTTATGAGGATAGTGAGGCTCAGGTTAGGGTGTGTAGGAGAGAGGGAGATTACTTCCCGGTAAAAGTAGGTCTTAGACAGGGATGTGTAATGTCACCAACCATGGTTGTTTAATATATTTATAGATGGGGTTGTAAAAGAAGTAAATGCTAGGGTGTTGGGGAGAGGGGTGGGATTAAATTATGGGGCATTAAATGCAAAATGGGAGTTGACACAGTTACTTTTTGCTGATGATACTGTGCTTATGGGAGATTCTAAAGAAAAGTTGCAAAGGTTAGTGGACGAGTTTGGGAGGGTGTGTAAAGGTAGAAAGTTGAAAGTGAGCATAGATAAGAGTAAGGTGATGAGGGTATCAAACGATTTAAATAAAGAAAAATGGATATCACATTGGAGAGAGGGATTATGGAAGAAGTAAATGTTTTCAGATATTTGGGAGTTGATGTGTCAGCGGATGGGCTTATGAAGGATGAGGTTAACCGTAGAATTGATGAAGGAAAAAAGGTGTGTGGTGCGTTGAGGTATCTGTGGAGACAAAAAACGTTATCCATGGAGGCAAAGAAGGGAATGTACGAAAGTATAGTGGTACCAACACTCTTATATGGGTGTGAAGCATGGGTTGTAAATGCTGCAGCGAGGAGGAGGCTGGAGGCAGTGGAGATGTCCTGTCTAAGGGCAATGTGTGGTGTAAATATTATGCAGAAAATTCGGAATGTGGAAATTAGGAGAATGTGTGGAGTTACTAAAAGTATTTGTCAGAGGGCTGAAGAGGGGTTTTGAGGTGGTTTGGTCATTTAGAGAGAATGAATCAAAGTAGAATGACTTGGAGAGCGTATAAATCTGTAGGGGAAGGAAGGCGGGTAGGGGTCGTCCTAGAAAAGGTTGAAGGGAGGGGGTAAAAAGGGTTTTGTGAACGAGGGGCTTGGACTTCCAGCAAGCATGTGTGTGTGTGTTAGATAGGAGTGAATGGAGACGAATGGTTTTTGGGGCCTGACGAGCTGTTGGAGTGTGAGCAGGGTAACATTTTGTGAAGGGATTCAGGGAAACCAGTTAATTGATTTAGTTGGACTTGAGTCCTGGAAATGGGAAGTACAATGCCTCCACTTTAAAGGAGGGGTCTGGGATAGTGACAGCTGGGAGGGACTATTCTCAGCTGTCGTATCTGAGCTCCTCTGCAAAGATAGAGATTATGTATGAGTGTGGTGAAAGTGTTGAATGATGATGAAAGTATTTTCTTTTTGGGGATTTTCTTTCTTTTTGGGTCACCCTGCCTCGGTGGGAGACGGCCGACTTGTTGAAAAAAAAAAATATATATATATATCGATTTTGACCTAGCAACCATCTTCTTGCCGAATAAGGCAAGCGAAAATTTGTGTATGCAATAATTTCGCAAAAATCATTCTGATCCCAACGAAAAAAACTATATTGTGTTTGTTTATTATTAAATTATTGTAAATTATCTAAAATATATTTAGTTGGATTAGGCTAAATTAAATTGCGCTTGTTATAATAAGGTTAGGTAAATTTTCTAAATTTTTTTTAATTATTTATTTTTACATTAACATGAATTAAAAAATATATATCTTTAAACGTATAAGAGAGAATTTTTGAAAGGACTTAATTTTAAATGCTTTCTTGCTAATTTACCAGTTTTACCTATTTGGCACGACAAATATATACATATATGAGTTTTCCTGAAGTAAGTTTATTCTTTTCTCTGAGGATGAGGGTCCCCGGCACAGCTCCAGAGGTGGTACCTCCCTATATGTATATATATATATATATATATATATATATATATATATATATATATATATATATATAAAATGAGATTAGATTAACAGGCAGGAAAGAGGTTAAATAGGAAGTAAGAACAAGTTTAGTAATGGGCTCTGCAGTAGACCCTCCCCTGAGGAGTGTGTAGTGTGCACTAGATGGATAGTGGTGGAGGTAATTTGTTATGGTTATACACAAGTTTGGAGGGAGGCAAGCCTGGAGGGAAGCCTGGAGGCAAGCCTGGAGGCAAGCCTGGAGGCACAAGCAGCCAGGGAAGGCTGAGGAACCAGGCAGGCAGCAGTTAAGTTATCTTAGCAGTGCGTAGTTTCATCACCGCTTTGTCTATTACTCACATGGCGAGGCACTAATTAACTGAGGTTATAGATTACACTCTCTAGCCTATTTTAACTTATTATTTCCCCGGGAAAACGCAGTTTCAGGCAGTCACTTACGATCCAAGAACAGACAGTATTGTTATCGTATTTCTTATCTGAAAGAATTGTTGGATTGCAAATTATAATATAGAATTTTCTATATGATTCCTGAATGGGGAGAACATCGAGTTTACCCTGAGGTCCGTTTACTGTCTTCTCTGAGGATGAGATCTATATCTATATATATAATATATATATATATGGTGAGAACATAGGCAAAGCGGACCACCACAGCAATGCTCACTGACTCACAGCAATGCTCACTGACTCACAGCAATGCTCACTGACTCACAGCAATGCTCACTGACTCACAGCAATGCTCACTGACTCACAGCAATGCTCACTGACTCACAGCAATTCTGATATCTCAAGCAATCATATATTGGACAACAAGGAATAAATTTATTAATAAAACAAATTAAAATAAGACAGGTGTCAGAACCCAACACAACCATCAGCTATCATCACAACTTACCGTGTTATTAAACATGAAAATTGTCTTCACCCTTATGTTGCTGACACCACTTAGTGTTGACACCACTCAGTGCTGACACCACTCAGTGTTGACACCACTCAGTGTTGACACCACTCAGTGCTGACACCACTCAGTGCTGACACCACTCAGTGCTGACACCACTCAGTGTTGACACCACTCAGTGCTGACACCACTCAGTGTTGACACCACTCAGTGCTGACACCACTCAGTGCTGACACCACTCAGTGCTGACACTACTCAGTGTTGACACCACTCAGTATTGACACCACTCAGTGCTGACACCACTCAGTGCTGACACCACTCAGTGCTGACACCACTCAGTGTTGACACCACTCAGGGCTGACACCACTCAGGGCTGACACCACTCAGTGCTGACACCACTCAGTGCTGACACCAATCAGTGCTGACACCACTCAGTGCTGACACCACTCAGTGCTGACACCACTCAGTGGGTCAGCAGTGGCCAGAAACCCATGTTACCTTTTTACTCTTAACAAAAACTTTTATATTTAGATTACAGCTTCTGGCATCGTTTTAATCCAGCAGGTACTGCAGGTGCTGCAGGTGCTGCAGGTACTGCAGGTGCCAAATTTTCCCTTCTATATATGCAAATAGCCTAGCAGGTTCACTGTGATGACTTCACAAAACTGATCTGATCGGATTAAACTTTCAGCATTGGTGTATTTCAGCATTGGTGTATTATTGGAACATATTGAAACCTTTTTTTTACCAATTTTGCCTTTAAAAACTGTATTTTTTTACTCATTTTTACTAATTGATTAAAGCGTTCTTATAGCTTTAGGCTGTATAGGCATAAGTTTACCAATTTTCTAACTTAAAAAGAGTGAATATCGGGTTTTATGCAATAATTGGAAAATCGCTCTTCAGATCGGCTTCAAACTGGTCTATTTTCCTCAAATGAATTTTCAAAGTTTTTTTTTTTAACTCCGTGTGCAGCCAAAATTTAATAAAAAAATCAGTAAACAAATCGAGATAAGAGAATGACTCTTTCGACTGGCTTAAAATTTCAATTTATTTTCAATGGCGTTTCTTAGTGGAAGCTTCAGATTGGTTCTGAAGTGTCTAGGGTAATTAAATGTGTTGCATTTACTTAAAAAATCATCATGTTATTTAGAAACTATCACATTCAGGACTGTTGTAAACAACTCAGAAAAATATTTAACTTTGGAAAGGGAATTTGTACATTCTAACTCACCACAGAGGTTTGATACTGTCTGGATTTTTTTTTTTTAATTTATGTTAAGCGCTAAACTCTTGTGGGTCATTCAGCGCAAGACGTGGTAATGGACTGATCCTCCGTTTGTTGAGTACGAGATGAGCTTCCTGTTTGTACTCATCGTCTGCAACACTGGGCTATAAAGCTGAAAAAAATTAGTAAATCTTTTATATTGCTCTAACGTCTAAACCTACACCATATAATTCACTTTTTATTCCGAATATTTATGCCTCATAGGAAAGAATAAATTACATTTAAAATTCGCCACAATGTTGAAAAAGGAAGACACATTCATACATTTATTAATATTATTTTTTTAATTTGTTATGCTCCAGCATGTTCCCTGCCACAATAGAGTAGCCATTGTTGGTTTAAGTCCTCTGATATAACATGAAATATCACCTCTCTCCCTCGGTGACTGGCTAAGTTTTAGCTAGTGAAAGTCTAGGGACAATGCCCATAGTATTTCACTTACTCGTAGTTCCTAACTCAGACTATGAAAGGGTGTCAGTTAGGTAGAGTGAAGGCTAGTGGCTTTGTTCATGTTTCATTGAGAGCCTATCGTGCAAAAAATTGAGGCTATTTATTCTAATTGGCTTCAGTGTCTTAGTCCTGGTGTGTCAGAACTTTCAGTACTGGTGTGTCAGAACTTTCAGTGTAGGTGTGTCAGAATTTTCAGTATAGGTGTGTCAGAACTTTCAGTATAGGTGTGTCAGAAATTTCAGTACAGGTGTGTCTGTACTTTCAGTATGTACTAGTATATCAGAACTTTCAGTACTGGTGAATCAGAACTTTCAGTACTGGTGAATCAGAACTTTCAGTACCGGTGTGTCAGAACTTTCAGTACTGGAATATCAGAACTTTCAGTACTGGTGTGTCAGACCTTTCAGTACTGGTGTATCAGAACTTTCAGTACTGGTGTATCAGAACTTTAAGTACTGGTGTATCAGAACTTTCAGTACTGGTGTATCAGAACTTTCAGTACTGGTTATCAGAACTTAGTACTGGTGTATCAGAACTTTCAGTACTGGTGTATCAGAACTTTCAGTACTGGTGTATCAGAACTTTCAGTACTGGTGTATCAGAACTTTCAGTACTGGTGTATCAGAACTTTCAGTACTGGTGTATCAGAACTTTCAGTACTGGTGTATCAGAGCTTTCAGTACTGGTGTATCAGAACTTTCAGTACTGGTGTATCAGAACTTTCAGTACTGGAGTATCAGAACTTTCAGTACTGGTGTATCAGAACTTTCAGTACTGGTGTATCAGAACTTTCAGTACTGGTGTATCAGAACTTTCAGTACTGGTGTATCAGAACTTTCAGTACTGGGGTATCAGAACTTTCAGTACTGGTGTATCAGAACTTTCAGTACTGGTGTATCAGAACTTTCAGTACTATGTATCAGAACTTTCAGTACTGGTGTATCAGAACTTTCAGTACTGGTGTATCAGAACTTTCAGTACTGGGTATCAGAACTTTCAGTACTGGTGTATCAGAACTTTCAGTACTGGTGTATCAGAACTTTCAGTACTGGTGTATCAGAACTTTCAGTACTGGGTATCAGAACTTTCAGTACTGGTGTATCAGAACTTTCAGTACTGGTGTATCAGAACTTTCAGTACTGGTGTATCAGAACTTTCAGTACTGGTGTATCAGAACTTTCAGTACTGGGTATCAGAACTTTCAGTACTGGTGTATCAGAACTTTCAGTACTGGTGTATCAGAACTTTCAGTACTGGTGTATCAGAACTTTCAGTACTGGTGTATCAGAACTTTCAGTACTGGTGTATCAGAACTTTCAGTACTGGTGTATCAGAACTTTCAGTACTGGTGTATCAGAACTTTCAGTACTGGTGTATCAGAACTTTCAGTACTGGTGTATCAGAACTTTCAGTACTGGTGTATCAGAACTTTCAGTACTGGTGTATCAGAACTTTCAGTACTGGTGTATCAGAACTTTCAGTACTGGTGTATCAGAACTTTCAGTACTGGGTATCAGAACTTTCAGTACTGGTGTATCAGAACTTTCAGTACTGGTGTATCAGAACTTTCAGTACTGGTGTATCAGAACTTTCAGTACTGGGGTATCAGAACTTTCAGTACTGGTGTATCAGAACTTTCAGTACTGGTGTATCAGAACTTTCAGTACTGGTGTATCAGAACTTTCAGTACTGGGGTATCAGAACTTTCAGTACTGGTGTATCAGAACTTTCAGTACTGGTGTATCAGAACTTTCAGTACTGGTGTATCAGAACTTTCAGTACTGGTGTATCAGAACTTTCAGTACTGGGGTATCAGAACTTTCAGTACTGGGGTATCAGAACTTTCAGTACTGGGGTATCAAAACTTTCAGTACTGGTGTATCAGAACTTTCAGTACTGGTGTATCAGAACTTTCAGTACTAGTGTATCAGAACTTTCAGTACTGGTGTGTCAGAACTTTCATTACTGGTGTATCAGAACTTTCAGTACTGGGGTATCAGAACTTTCAGTACTGGTGTATCAAAACTTTCAGTACTGGGGTATCAGAACTTTCAGTACTGGGGTATCAGAACTTTCAGTACTGGGGTATCAGAATTTTCAGTACTTGTGTATCAGAACTTTCAGTACTGGAATATCAGAACTTTCAGTACTGGTGTATCAGAACTTTAAGTACTGGTGTGTCAGAACTTTCAGTACTGGTGTATCAGAACTTTCAGTACTGGTGTGTCAGAACTTTCAGTACTGGTGTGTTAGAACTTTCAGTACTGGTCTATCAAAACTTTTGAATGATACCTTGAGAACGTCTTTCTTGACTGGATTCAAACTTCCAGTGTTGGGGTATGTGACTGAGCTGTGCAAGATGTAGTGTGTCAATTTTATGCAAGATTATTGCAGCAGTTTTTGGACAATGTCTTAAGAACTCCTTATCTGGTCTTCTTCAAACTGTGTAATAAAGAATTGTGATTGTTGCTGGAGCGAGTACCTGCTAATGTGGGAATATTATTTAATATAAATTGTGTTGTATTGTTGTATTATTTTCTTATTAATATAGGCATGTATACACATTAATATATATATATATATATATATATATATATATATAATATATATATATATATATATATATATATATATATATATATATATATATATATATATATATATATATATATATATATATATTATTTATATTATATATATATATATAATATATAATTTTTTATACACATCGGCCGATTCCCACCAAGGCAGGGTGGCCCGAAAAGAAAACTTTCATCATCATTCACTCCATCACTGTCTTGCCAGAAGGGTGCTTTACACTACAGTTATAAAACTGCAACATTAACACCCCTCCTTCAGAGTGCCGGCACTGTACTTCCCATCTCCAGAACTCAAGTCCGGCCTGCCGGTTTCCTGAATCCCTTCATAAATGTTACTTTGCTCACACTCCAACAGCACGTCAATTATTAAAACCATATGCCTCCATTCACTCCTATCAAATACGCTCACACATGCTTGCTGGAAGTCCAAGCCCCTCGCACACAAAACTTCCTTTACCCCTCCCTCCAACCTTTCCTAGGCCGACCCCTACCCCGCCTTCCCTCCACTACAGATTTATACACTCGAAGTCACTCTGTCTCGTTCCATTCTCTCTACATGTCCAAACCACCTCAACAACCCCTCCTCAGCTCTCTGGACAATCGTTTTGGTAATCCCGCACCTCCTCCTAATTTCCAAACTCCGAATTCTCTGCATTATATTCACACCACACATTGACCTCAGACATGACATCTCCACTGCCTCCAGCCTTCTCCTCGTTGCAACATTCATCACCCATGCTTCACACCCATATAAGAGCGTTGGTATAACTATACTCTCATACATTCCCTCTTTACTTCCATGGACAAGGTTCTTTGTCTCCACAGACTCCGAAGTGCTCCACTCACCCTTTTCCCCTCATCAATTCTATGATTCACCTCATCCTTCATAGACCCATCCGCCGACATGTCCACTCCCAAATATCTGAATACATTCACCTCCTCCATACTCTCTCCTCCAATCTGATATCCAATCTTTCGTCACCTATTCTTTTTGTTATCCTCATCACCTTACTCTTTCCTATATTCACTTTCAATTTTCTTCTTTTACACACCCTACCAAATTCATCCACCAACCTCTGCAGCTTCTCTTCAGAATCTCCCAAAAGCACAGTGTCATCAGCAAAAGCAACTGTGACAACTCCCACTTTGTATTTGCTTCTTTATCTTTTAGCCCAACACCTCTTGCCAAGACCCTCGCATTCACTTCTCTTACAACCCCATCTATAAATATATTGAACAACCACGGTGACATCACACATCCTTGTCTAAGGCCCACTTTTACTGGGAAATAGTCCCTTCCCTCCTACACACTCTAACCTGAGCCTCACTATCCTCATAAAAACTCTTCACTGCTTTCAGTAACCTTCCTCCTATTCCATACACCTGCAACATCTGCCACATTGCCCCCTATCTACCCTATCATACGCCTTTTCCAAATCCATAAATGCCACAAAAACATCTTTACCCTTATCCAAATACTGTTCACCTATATGTTTCACTGTAAACACTTGGTCTACACACCCCTACCTTTCCTAAAGCCCCCTTGTTCATCTGCTATCCTGCTTTCTGTTTTACTCTTAATTCTTTCAATAATAACTCTACCATACACTTTACCAGGTACACTCAACAGACTTATTCCCCTATAATTTTTGCACTCTCTTTTGTCCCCTTTGCCTTTATACAAAGGAACAATACACGCTCTCTGCCAATCCCTAGGTACCTTACCCTCTTCCATACATTTATTAAATAATAGCACCAACCACTCCAAAATTATATCCCCACCTGCTTTTAACATTTATATCTTTATCCCATCAATCCCAGCTGCCTTACCCCCTTTCATTCTACCCACTGCCTCACGAACTTCCCTACACCCACAACTGGCTCGTCCACACTCCTACAAGATGTTATTCCTCCTTGCCCTATATATATATATATATATATATATATATATATATATATATATATATATATATATATATATATATATATATATATATATATATATATAATATATATATATATATATCAATATACATACTATATCATATACATATACACATCATCATATATACAAATTTATACATGCATGTGTATATTCATCCACAAAAAACACGTACACATATACACATTACCAAACATACTTAAAATGGAACATTCATCCATATACATAAAATATACACAATATGCATATATACAATAGAGTATATACTGTACGTATATTGTTACATACATCAATTTATACATACATTAATACATAACTTCATATTTTGTTGACTTCGAATTTTATGACCACTCTTCACTATTAATTGTACATGCAGTGAGGTAGAAGAGGTTAGGTTTGTAGAATACAGGGAGACCTTTAGCGACAGAAATACACTTATATAAATTTGGAGTGAGATCCCTAGCCAGACAATACTAAAGACTTGCGACCAGAGCTGCGAAAATATTTTTTATCGAAAATCAATATTTCGAATCACGAAAATATGGCAGTGATAAAAAAATACTGAATTATCTACTTTACTCGGAAAGATAATTTATTGATTAGATATTCCCCTCTCTCGTTATACCACTCCCGTCCCAGCCCCTCTCTCGTTATACCACTCCCGTCCCAGCCCCTGTCTCGTTATACCACTCCCGTCCCGGCCAGTCTCTCGTTATACCACTCCCGTCCCAGCCCCTCTCTCGTTATACCACTCCCGTCCCAACCCCTCTCTCGTTATACCACTCCCGTCCCGGCCCCTCTCTCGTTATACCACTCCCGTCCCAGCCCCTCTCTCGTTATACCACTCTCGTCCCAGCCTCTCTCTGTTATACCACTCCGTCCCAGCCCTCTCTCGTTACACCACTCCCGTCCCAGCCCCTATCTCGTTATACCACTCCAGTCTCGGCCCCTCTCTCGTTATACCACTCCCGTCCCAGCCCCTCTCTCGTTATACCACTCCCGTCCCAGCCCCTCTCTCGTTATACCACTCCCGTCCCGGCCCCTCTCTCGTTATACCACTCCCGTCCCAGCCCCTCTCTCGTTATACCACTCCCGTCCCAGCCCTCTCTCGTTATACCACTCCCGTCCCGGCCCTCTCTCGTTATACCACTCCCGTCCCAGCCCATCTCTCGTTATACCACTCCCGTCCCAGCCCCTCTCTCGTTATACCACTCCCGTTCCAGCCCCTCTCTCGTTATACCACTCCCGTCCCAGCCCTTCTCTCGTTATACCACTCCGTCCCAGCCCCTCTCTCGTTATAACCTCCGTCCCGGCCCTCTCGTTATACCAATCCCGTCCCAGCCCCTCTCTCGTTATACCACCCGTCCCAGCCCCTCTCTCGTTATACCACTCCTGTCCCGGCCCTCTCGTTATACCAATCCCGTCCCAGCCCCTCTCTCGTTATACCACTCCCGTCCCAGCCCCTCTCTCGTTATACCACTCCCGTCCCAGCCCCTCTCTCGTTATACCACTCCCGTCCCAGCCCCTCTCTCGTTATACCACTCCGTCCCGCCCCCCCGTTATACCACTCCGTCCCAGCCCTCTCTCGTTATACCACTCCCGTCCCAGCCCTTCTCTCGTTATACCACTCCCGTCCCAGCCCCTCTCTCGTTATACCACTCCCGTTCCAGCCCTTCTCTCGTTATACCACTCCCGTCCCAGCCCCTCTCTCGTATATATTCTGGGTCCCTTTCCTTAGCACTTCTGTTTGACTACTTAATGGTCCAAATTGGACCGAAATAAGTTTAATTCTCTTATTTATTAGCAATTTGTGAACAGATAATAATTTGTTCTATACTCGACTCACCAAATCTTAATAACACGATAGGAAAGAAATCGGCCAGCTGGCCCTTTGGTTAACGCACTGGCCTGTAAGTGAATTTTAAGACACATTTGCCATGGGTTTAAGTCCCACCCGTCCCATTTATTTATTCTATGTTGTCTCTGTGAATGCTGTTTCTTCTGGTTTATTTTCAGCTCAGTTGTATACAAGTTGATTGCTAAATACACAGGTAATAACGATTTTTAAACCCGTGCGCTATTACCATACTACTACTACTACTACTACTACTACTACTACTACTACTACTACTACTACTACTACTACTACTACTACTACTACTACTACTACTACTACTACTACTAATAATAATAATAATAATAATAATAATAATAATAATAATAATGATAATAGCAATAATAATAATAATAATAATAATAATAATAATAATAATAATAATAATAATAATAATAATAATAATAATAATCATGATAATAATCTCCCAGTGTTCACTAGGACATTTGCGTTGTCTTCATCATTTCTCAAGTGACAACTCTGAACTGTGATCATGATTCACAAAGTGCTGTTAACAGTGATCATGATTCACAAACTGATGTTAACAGTGATCATGATTCATAAAGTGTTGTTAACAGTAATCATGATTCACAAAGTGCTGTTAACTGTGATCATGATTCACAAAGTGCTGTTAATAGTGATCATGATTCACAAAGTGCTGTTAACTGTGATCATGACTCATAAAGTGCTGTTAATTGTGATCATGATTCACAAAGTGATGTTAACTGTGATCATGATTCACAAAGTTCTGTTAACAGTGATCATGATTCACAAAGTGCTGTTAGCTGTGATCATGACTCACAAAGAGCTGTTAACTGTGATCATGATTCACAAAGTGTTGTTAACAGTGATCATGATTCACAAAGTGCTGTTAACTGTGATCATGATTCACAAAGTGTTGTTAACAGTGATCATAATTCATAAAGTGTTGTTAACAGTGATCATGATTCACAAAGTGCTGTTAACTGTGATCATGATTCACAAAGTTCTGTTAACAGTGATCATGATTCAAAAAGTGCTGTTAACAGTAATCATGACTCACAAAGTGCTGTTAACTGTGATCATGATTCACAAAGTGCTGTTAACTGTGATCATGATTCACAAAGTGCTGTTAACTGTGATCATGATTCACAAAGTGCTGTTAACAGTGATCATGATTCACAAAGTGCTGTTAACTGTGATCATGACTCACAAAGTGCTGTTAACTATGATCATGACTCACAAAGTGCTGTTAACAGTGATCATGATTCACAAAATGCTGTTAACTGTGATCATGATTCACAAAGTGCTGTTAACTGTGATCATGATTCACAAAGTGCTGTTAACTGTGATCATGACTCACAAAGTGCTGTTAACTGTGATCATGACTCCCCCCCCCCCCCCCCCCCCCCCCCCCCCCCCCCCCCCCCCCCCCCCCCCCCCCCCCCCCCCCCCCCCCCCCCCCCCCCCCCCCCAAAAAAAAAAAAAAAAAAAAAAAAAAAAAAAAAAAAAAAAAAAAAAAAAAAAAAAAAAAAAAAAAAAAAAAAAAAAAAAAAAAAAAAAAAAAAAAAAAAAAAAAAAAAAAAAAAAAAAAAAAAAAAAAAAAAACAGTATCATGACTCACAAAGTGCTGTTAACTGTGATCATGATTCACAAAGTGCTGTTAACTGGATCATGATTCACAAAGTGTTAACTGTGATCATGATCACAAGTGTTTAACGTGATCATGATTCACAAAGTGCTGTTAACGTGATCATGATTCACAAAGTTGTCTGTGATCATGACTCACAAAGTTGTTAACTGATCATGATTCACAAAGCTGTTAACGACTGATTCAAGGCTGTAACTGTGATCATGACTCACAAAGTGCTGTTAACTGTGATCATGATTACAAAGTGCTGTTAACTGTGATCATGATTCACAAGTGCTGTTAACTGTGATCATGACTCACAAAGTGCTGTTAACTGTGATCATGATCACAAAGTGCTGTTAACTGTGATCATGATTCAAAGTGCTGTTAACTGTGATCATGATTCACAAAGTGCTGTTAACTGTGATCATGATTCACAAAGTGCTGTTAACTGTGATCATGACTCACAAAGTGCTGTTAACTGTGATCATGATTCACAAATTGCTGTTAACTGTGATCATGACTCACAAAGTGCTGTTAACTGTGATCATGACTCACAAAGTGCTGTTAACAGTGATCATGACTCAAAAAGTTTTGTTAACAGTGATCATGACTCACAAAGTGCTGTTAACTGTGATCATGATTCACAAAGTGCTGTTAACAGTGATCATGACTCACAAAGTGCTGTTAACTGTGATCATGATTCACAAAGTGCTGTTAACTGTGATCATGACTCACAAAGTGCTGTTAACTGTGATCATGACTCACAAAGTGTTGTTAACAGTGATCATGACTCAAAAAGTGCTGTTAACAGTAATCATGACTCACAAAGTGCTGTTAACTGTGATCATGATTCACAAAGTGCTGTTAACTGTGATCATGATTCACAAAGTGCTGTTAACTGTGATCATGATTCACAAAGTGCTGTTAACTGTGATCATGATTCACAAAGTGCTGTTAACTGTGATCATGACTCACAAAGTGCTGTTAACTGTGATCATGATTCACAAATAGCTGTTAACAGTGATCATGATTCACAAAGTGCTGTTAACTGTGATCATGACTCACAAAGTGCCGTTAACTGTGATCATGACTCACAAAGTGCTGTTAACAGTGATCATGACTCAAAAAGTGCTGTTAACAGTAATCATGACTCACAAAGTGCTGTTAACTGTGATCATGATTCACAAAGTGCTGTTAACAGTGATCATGATTCACAAAGTGCTGTAACTGTGATCATGATCAAAGTGCTGTTAACTGATCATGACTACAAAGTGCTGTTAACTGGGATCATGATTCACAAAGTGCTGTTAACTGTGATCATGACTCACAAGGTGCTGTTAACTGTGATCATGACTCACAAAGAGCTGTTAACTGTGATCATGATTCCCAAAGTGCTGTTAACTGTGATCATGACTCACAAAGTGCTGTTAACTGTGATCATTACTCACAAAGTGCTGTTTTCTGTGATCATGATTCACAAAGTGCTGTTAACAGTGATCATGATTCACAAAGTGCTGTTAACTGTGATCATGACTCACAAAGTGCTGTTAACTGTGATCATGACTAACAAAGTGCTGTTAACTGTGATCATGATTCACAAAGTGCTGTTAACTGTGATCATGACTCACAAAGTGCTGTTAACTGTGATCATGACTTACAAAGTGCTGTTAACTGTGATCATGATTCACAAAGTGCTGTTAACTGTGATCATGATTCACAAAATGCTGTTAACTGTTATCATGATTCACACAGTGCTGTTAACTGTGATCATGACTCACAAAGTGCTGTTAACTGTGATCATGATTCACAAATTGCTGTTAACTGTGATCATGACTCACAAGTGCTGTTAACTGTGATCATGACTCACAAAGTGCTGTTAACGTGATCATGATCTCAAAAGTGCTGTTAACAGTGATCATGACTCACAAAGTGCTGTTAACTGTGATCATGATTCACAAAGTGCTGTTAACAGTGATCATGATTCAAAAGTGCTGTTATACAGTAATCATGACTCACAAAGTGCTGTTAACTGTGATCATGACTAACAAAGTGCTGTTAACAGTGATCATGATTCACAAAGTGCTGTTAACTGTGATCATGACTCACAAAGTGCTGTTAACTGTGATCATGACTCACAAAGTGCTGTTAACTGTGATCATGATTCACAAAGTGCTGTTAACTGTGATCATGACTCACAAAGTGCTGTTAACTGTGATCATGACTCACAAAGTGCTGTTTTCTGTGATCATGACTCACAAAGTGCTGTTAACTGTGATCATGACTCACAAAGTGCTGTTAACTGTGATCATGACTCACAAAGTGCTGTTAACTGTGATCATGATTCACAAAGTGCTGTTAACTGTGATCATGACTCACAAAGTGCTGTTAACTGTGATCATGATTCACAAAGTGCTGTTAACTGTGATCATGACTCACAAAGTGCTGTTAACTGTGATCATGATTCACAAAGTGCTGTTAACTATAATTCAAAAAAATGAGCTGTGGAACACTGATGTTAATTATTAGCTTTAGATATTTTAATATGCATAAATTGAACATAAACAATGAACATTTTCGCTACTTTATACAGTTTCATAATTGTTAGTATGCATTAATTTCGGTGTTGGAGATCTATGGGCAAATACCCACTAAGCCCACGCCTAAATCTAGTCCTGGCTAGACCAATTTGCCAATTATACCACAAAAATTGGGATTGCATTAAAATTGGTAGAATTACCGACAATATGTTAAGTAAAAGTACACAGGTGCAACTAATGTGACATTTTATTGTGGCAAAGTTTAGCTCTCCAGGAAATCTGAAGAGCGAAACGTCGCATTAGTTGCACTTGTATTCTTTTTACTTAAAAATTGTGATATTTCTGCATGACAGCTGAAAAAGATTTCTTACTGATTCGTCTGGAGTTGACGAAACTCCACATCATTCCGGGTTGTGGACCTCCTGGGGGGATATATTACAGCTCCTGGGTCTTTTGAAGAAATTTAACTGCAAATTCTCTTCTCTTTGAGAAATTTATAGAGAGAGAGAGAGAGAGAGAGAGAGAGAGAGAGAGAGAGAGAGAGAGAGAGAGAGAGAGAGAGAGAGAGAGAGAGAGAGAGAGAGAGAGAGAGAGAGAGAGAGAGAGTTGAAGAATAACTCTGTCTCCCGCATCGGCCAGTGTGATGAGACGGCAATACTTAGAAGTTAGTCACGCGGGATGCGTCGTTTGGCGTTGTCTGGCGTCGTGGGGACCTGTTGACGTCGTCGTGTTGGGGGGAGGGGGTGATGACGTCGTATTGTCGTCTTGGGAGAGCGAAGGCGTCGTGAAGACATGGCGATAGTGAGGAAGCAAAGTCTTCACTACGTCTTCAGAGACACCTCCAGCGTGTGTGTCATTTCGTATACAGCGTTCTGGTTCCCCGTCGACCAATCACAACCTTTCACTCGATCACCTGCCACAACGCGTCATGACACTCTTTACTCTGCTGTTAATGAACACCATTGTTATGCTACTGCCGCCGCCGCTGCTGCTGCTGCTACTGCCGCCGCTGCTGCTGCTGCTGCTACTGCCGCCGCTGCTGCTGCTGCTGCTACTGCCGCCGCTGCTGCTACTGCCGCCGCCGCTGCTGCTGTTACCGCCGCCGCCGCCACTGATAACAATACATTAAATATTGCTGTTAACTGCTGCTGTTAACGATGCTTACGTTGTTGCTGCTGACTATGGTGCTGCCATTAGTAACGAAACCACTTACAATTTCGTTGCTTCTTCCACTTCCACTGTCTCTTGCACTAGACACGCGGTATTAGTGTAGTTAGTGTTGCATCTTAATTACAAGAATATCAAAACCAGGAAGATCTTCCATTTTCCAACATGTCATCTATTGTGGTACAAGAAATAAAGACCCATTGTGGTCGGTAAAGTCCCATTGACCGTGATAAAGCACCACTTTGGGTGATAAAGCCCCCCTGTGGGTGATAAAGCACCACTGTGGGTGATAAAGCCCCACTGTGGGTCATAAAGCACCACTTTGGGTGATAAAGCCCCCCTGTGGGTCATAAAGCACCACTTTGGGTGATAAAGCCCCACTGTGGGTGATAAAGCACCACTTTGGGTGATAAAGCCCCACTGTGGGTGATAAAGCACCACTGTGGGAGACAAAGTCCCACTGTGGGAGATAAAGCCCCACTTTGGGTGATAAAGCACAACTTTGGGTGATAAAGCCCCACTGTGGGTGATAAAGGACCACTGTGGGAGATAAAGCCCCACTGTGGTAGATAAAGCCCCAATGTGGGAAATAAAGCACCACTGTGGATGATAAAGCACCACTATGGGTGATAAAGCAGCACTGTGGGTGATAAAGCAGCACTGTGGGAGATAAAGCACCTCTGTGGGAGATAAAGCCCCACTGTAGGAGATAAAGCTCCACTGTGGGTGATAAAGCAGCACTGTGGGTGATAAAGCACCTCTGGGAGATAAAGCCCCACTGAGGGAGATAAAGCCCCACTGTAAGTGATAAAGCATAACTGTGGGTGATAAAGCATCACTGTGGGAGATAAAGTACCACTGTGGGTGATAAAGCACCACTGTGGGTGATAAAGCCCTCTGTGGGTGAAAAAGCACGACTGTGGGAGATAAAGCACCACTGTGGGTGATAAAGTCTCACTGTGGGTGATAAATCCCTACTGTGGGTGATAAAGCACCACTGTGGGTGATAAAGCCCCACTGTGGGTGATAAAACACCACTGTGGGGGGTGAGAAAGTCCCACTGTGGGTGATAAAGCTCCACTGTGGGGGTGATAAAGCACCACTGTGGGAGATAAAGCCCCACTGTGGGGGGTGATAAATCACCACTATGGGAGATAAAGTTCCACTGTGAGTGATAAAGCACCACTGTGGGTGATAAAGCCCTTCTGTGTGTGATAAAGTACCACTGTGGGCGATAAAGCCCCACTGTGGATGATAAAGTTCCACTGTGGGTAATAAAGCACCACTGTGGGAGATAAAGCCAAACTGTGGGTGATAAAGCACCACTGTTTGTGATAAAGCACCACTGTTTGTGATAAAGCACCACTGTGGGAGATAAAGCCCCACTGTGGGTGATAAAGCCCCACTGTGGGTGAAAAAGCACCATTGTGGGGGTGATAAAGCACCAATGTAGGTGATAAAGCCCCCACTGTGGGTGATAAAGCCCTACTGTGGGTGATAAAGCCCCTCTGTGGGTGAAAAAGCACGACTGTGGGAGATAAAGCACAACTGTGGGTGATAAAGCCCCACTGTGGGCGGTAAAGCTAGCTAGCTACTGGTACCTTTAAGTTATAAAGCAAATAGAATAAATCCTCGACTGAGGCAATAAAAAAAAATTGAACAATTCAAGTGGAAAAAATTCAGCTTGACTTTCCAGCTAATTTGCATATATGATTTGTGTTATTAGAAGTATGCAAATGAGGCGTGAAAATGAAAATCCTCGCGCGGGAGAATTAAAGTTTAAAAAATAAACTGAAAGGCTTACCCGATCTGTGATCAGTTTTAATTTTTTTTTATTTTGAACTTAATTCAACTTGTACTCAAATTAATGATCTTATTTCAAGATGTACTCAAATTAATGATGATAATTCAATATATTTTAAAAATATGAACTTAATTCAACATGTACTCAAATTAATGACCCCTAATTCAACATGTACTCAAATAAGTGAAACATAGTTCAACATGTCCTCAAATTAATGAACCTTAATTCAACACGTACTCAAATTATTGAACCTTAATTCAACATGTACTCAAATTAATGAACCTTAATTCAACATGTACTCAAACAATTAACTTAATTCAGCATGTACTCAAATTAATGACCCCAAATTCAACATGTACTCAAATAAGTGAAACATAAATAACAAAAAAAGGCACAATACCGTGACTGAAACAATACACACACAACCCGTACATAAAAAAGAAAGGAGCTTACGACTTGGACCATTTACAAAGTCATACTAACAAAAAGGACAGGTAGAAGGGATATTTATAAGCAGGCAGACAGGGGAGGGCACAAGAAAGAGGTGGAGGGGTAATAATGGAGGTAGTAGTGGTAGTGGTAGTGGTAGTAGTGGAGTCAGTCATATTCTAGGAAAGGAACACAAATACAAGGCAAAAGAAAAGAAAGAAAACCCAGAGGAGAAAGGAGAAGGGGAAGAGATAGAAGAGGAAGGAATCAGGTTAAGTAATGGGTGTTCTAAAGTTTGGAGCATTTAACAATGTAATGGGAGAGGAAAGCATCTACAGAGACAAAGCCAGGGCTAAGATTCCTACAGGAAAGGTGTAAAGGAGGATTCAACCAGACGGCGACTATGAAAGTTAGACTAGGGTGACAGTTTTAGCAGAAGACCAATCAATAGATGACTGTGATCTCTACGCTGACAGAAAGAGCATTTTAGTGTCGGCAAGCCTAACACTATTTTTATGCTCCTTGAGTCTTCGAACGAGATCTCCAACTCAGTCGCGTCTGGCTAAGATCTCCTTACAGGAAACTTTCCTGTATGAATCTTAGCCACTGGACTTGTCTCGTAGTGCTTTCTGCAGAATGACAATCTAAACTTTTCAGACAGCGAGACTTTACCTGATTCCTTTTTTATCTCTTCCTCTCTCTTTCTCCTTTTCTCCTCTGGGTTTTCTTTCTTTTCTTTTGCCTTTTATTTATCCTTCTTTATTTTATTTTATTTTCATTTTTTCCCCTCTATGTTCTTGTCCTTACCCTATGCGGGCAGCCAGCTTCATTGCTCTTTCTTAGAATATGACTGACTCCACTACTACTACTATCACTACCACTACTACCTCCATTATTACCCCTCCACCTCTTTCTTGTGCCCTCCCCTGTCTGCCTGCCTATAAATATCCCTTCTACCTGTCCTGTGTGTTAGTGTGACTTTGTAAATGGTCCAAGTCGGACCGAAACGTCGTCGTAAGCTCCTCACTTTTTATGTGCGGGTTTTGTGTGTAAGTGAAACATAATTCAACATGTACTCAAATTAGTGAACATTGATTCAATATGTACACAAATTAATGAACCTAAATTCAACTTGTACTCAAATTGATGAACCTTAATTCAACATGTACTCAAATCAGTGAACCTAAATTCAACATGTACTCAAACTTAATGAACCTTAATTCAACATATACTCAAAAAATTAACTTAATTTAACATGTACTCAAATTACAAATTTCTGAACTGTATTTATCACAATCAGAATTTATCGTTTCACGTAACTCACATTTTTCGTAAACGTTCGTTTAGCTCATTTTTGTCTTTCGTTAAATTTAGACACACTAAATATATATATATATATATATATATATATATATATATATATATATATATATATATATATATATATATATATATATATATATATATAAATTTGTCTTCAATTTTACTCAAATTTTCATCTATTCTCGCAATTTTATATTCATACGAATAATTGTGATTACAATTCCGTGTCAATTTATTCTCTTATTTTTTAACTCTCCTTTATTAGCTAAAATAACACTTATGTCACTTAATACCTGGAGTGGAGAGGGTTTTGGGGGTCCACTCCCTCGCGACTAGGTTTGAGACCAGGCCTCGTGATGGATCAGGGTCTGATCAACCAGGCTGTTACTGTTGGCCACACGCAAACTGACGTACGAACCACAGCCCGGCTGGTCAGGTACTGACTTTAGGTGCCTGTCCAGTGCATTCTTGAAGACGGCCAGGGGTCTATTGGTAATCCACCTTATGCATGCTGTGAGGACGTTGAACAGTCTTGGGCCCCGGACACTTATTGTGTTGTCTCTCAATGTACTCGTGGAGCTCCTGCTTTTCATCGGGGAAAAGTTGCACCTCCTGCCGAGTCTTTTGCTTTCATAGGGAGTGATTTTCGTGTGAAAGTTTGGTACTAATCCCTCTAGGATTTTCCGAGTGTATATTATCATGTATCTCTCTCGCCTGCGTTCCAGGGAATACAAATCAATGGACTTCAACCGTTCCCAGTAATTTAGGTGCTTTATCGTACTTATGTGTGCTGTGAAAGTTCCTTGTCCACTCTCAGGTCAGTTAGTGTACAGCAGTATTCCAGTCTAGAGAGAACCAGCGATTTGAAGAAAATAATTAAGGGCTTGGTGTCCCTAGTTTTGAAGGTTCTCATTACATTGTTGTGGTCTTTGAAGGTGAGATCCTCTGACATTATCACTCTCAGGTCCTTCACATTACTTTTTCACTCTATTGTATGGTTAGCATTTGTTGTATACCCTGATAGTTTTAATTTTCTCAAGTTTTCCATATCTGAGCAGTTGAAATTTCTCTTCATTGAACTTCATATTGTTTTGAGTGGCCCATTTGAAGATTTGGTTAATGTCCTCTTGGAGTCTTGTGGTGTCTTCGATGGAGGGACACTGTCATGGCAATTCAAGTGGCATCTATAAAGGAAAACACGGAGCTATGGCTTACTTCTTTGTCTATGTTATATGAGGATTAAGAATAGAATGGGAGCCAGTACTGTGCCTTGTGGAACAGAGCTATTCACCGTAGCTGCCTCAGACTTTACTCTTTTTTCTATTAATCTTTGTACACTATTTGTTAGGAAGTTATAGATCCATCTACCAACTTTTCCTGTTATTCCTTTATCACGCATTTCGTGCGCTATTACACCGTTGTCACACTTGTCGAAGGCTTTCACAAAGTCTGTGTATACTAAATCTGCTTTTTGTTTATCCTCTATAGCATCCAGGACCTTGTCATAGTGGTCCAGTAGTTGTTCTAAATCCGTGTTGGCTTTGGTTATGTAATTGATGGGTATCTAGGTGTTTGACGTTCTTACTTCTTAAAACCCTTTCAAAGAGTTTTATGATATGGGAAGTTAGTGCAATCGGACTGTAGTTATTTGCAATTTCTTTACTGCCACTTTTGTAGAGTGGGGCTATGTCTGTTATTTTTAATGAGTGTGGGATGACCCCTGTGTCCATACTCCCTCTCCATAGAATGCTGAAGGCACGTGATAGGGGCTTCTTGCGGTTCTAGATGAACACTGAGTTCCATGAGTCTGAGTCTGGGGCAGAGTGCATGGGCATGTTATTTATTGCGTTTTTAAAGTCTTGTGGTGTTAACGTAATATCAGAAATTTTTGAGATGACCAAATTTTGGGTCTCGATCAGGTTGTCGACCCTTAGTCTGGGTAGCGGCTCGCTGAACACTGAGTTGTACTGGGACATTAGTATCTCACTCATTTATATGCTGTCATCTGTGCATGTCCCATCTCGCCTAAGCAGGGGCCCAATACTGGATGCTGTTTTACCCTTAGATTTGGCATAAGAGAAGTTTTTTTTTGTTAATTTCCTTAATGGCTTTTAGTTCTTCCTGAAATTCTTGTCTCCTGTAAGATTCCTAAAGCTTAAGTTCGATATTTGCTATTTCTCTGACCAGTGCCTCCCTTCGTATTTCGTGTAGACTGGAGTTTAGCTATTGCAGCATAAGTTGGAGAGTTGCCTGGTGTTTTCTTAAGGTCTTCCTTTAATTTCTTGGAAAGGATCTCCTTACGAACAGGACATTTGGCTGCCAGAGTATGGTGATCCACTTTTGAGCAGTTGGGGGTGCAGGTAGCAGCATTAGTGGAGGTGCAGGTAGCAGGGGCAGTAGTGGAGGTGCAGGAACGAAAGTCGTGACCTTCAGACCCACAGGTGGAACATATCTTCTTGTTCTTCATGTGACATTCGTTGGTAGAGTGACTGTAGGAGAAACATGTCCAGCAGGGTGAAATTTGTTTGAATCGTTCAGGTTCAAGCTGACTGGGGTTGATGTAGTCGTAGGAGACAGCCAGACCATCTGAGAGAGCTCTGGTAGCCATGTTCACGTCTATAAACGTGAGTTTTAGCATTGATGAAGCATTGGGGATCTTGATTACATTCTAATTCAGCCCAATCGTTTAGATCTTCAATTGACTGCTTGATTTCATCAGTAGTCATAGAGGTGATGAGTTTATCAAGTCGCTTCATAAACACAGATTGTTTTGCTCTCATAAATGGTGATGTTGAGAGAGCAAAGCCTTGATCATCAAGGGTTTTGATAGCAGCTGGTGAGAGGATTTTTTCTGCTTCCTCATCATTGATGAATGTGACAAGGAAGGCTTCGTGAAGAGTTGTAATACCCGAGAATTTCAACTGCAAACTGCTTTTAAGGGCAGTTGCAGGGGCAACCTTGGAAGCATCAGTGGTTGAAGAGTCCTTAGCCTTGATCTTCACTCGGTGAACCATCGTGGATCAGGTAAAGGTTCCCCTCCCCAACGGGGATCGTAGGGATACTAAGAGTCAGAGCTGCTATGACCTTTCACGAAAATTACATTTCGGTCAACCATGACAAAATAAACCAGACAAGAGACACAAACAACATTATACCACTAAAGATTCTCTCTTACTAAAGAAAGTGTAATACGGAAGTGGAAATTTTTAGACATGTTTGGTTAATTAGACCTAGCTATTTTCAGTCAATTTGATTCCGGTCTGTGGTAGATTCAGTAGAAAGTTGGGCATTAAATAAATGCATTAAAGCAGTGAAATGTCACTGTGCTTTCCATAAATGTGGGTAAAGAAGAACAAAGGGAAGCAAATCTGCAAGTGATTCAATAAGGGTGAGGTGCGGGGTGAAGCGCAGTGCTGATTGTTGACATAACATTAATCAGAGGGTAGTGAGCCTCTCCTGGCTACCTACACGTCCTCGGTTCCTTGTTAAGACTCGTAGGAGTTTGATGGATGAAGTCTGTTCACTGTAATAGAATTTACAGCGGTTGTTTGGGTAGATGGAATGACAATGTTTGCATGAATGGTAGTGGGTGTATTAATTAAGGAATGTTGGGATAGTGGTGAGAGTAGTATTTACTATTAGGAGGATTGTTTAGGTTGTTATTGGTGTGGTGATGCCGTCAAAAATGCGGAGGACACTTGTGTACCGTTCAGGACATTCATTAATAAATGTCCTAAACGGGATTTTTTTGTTGTTGTAGTCAACAGTCGTAGAATGATCACAGGAAAAATAGTACGAACTTTGGTTGCCGTAGGTAGAGTAAGTGCAAAATAATTTTCATTTTTTTTAGTAACTAACATAAAAGTATTACTTGCAAGAAGAGTAATGGCTGAAGAGTTGCAATAGAAGAGGAAGTTGAAGTGGGATTTGCAGGAAATGTGATGGTAAGAGAGGTAATTACAAAGAAATAGTGACGGAGGAAGTGGAAACTACGATAATAACAGGAAACCAACAACATGAGTTATTATTGGTAATAATGGCGAGAGTGGGCAGGTAAATGAAAATTATGATGTCGTATATTGTCATCCAGGTCACCCACCTCACTGCAGACACAGACATCACACAGAGCCCAGCCACACATGCAGCATCCAGGTCATCCACCTCACTGCAGACACAGACATCACACAGAGCCCAGCCACACATGCAGCACCTCACCATGGACTCACTCTATATAATCCCAACGTCCATAGCATTCCGAATGAGGTATACCGTAAGTCTCACATTGGCGAGACAGGGGGATTACCTTGGAGTCTATCTGCAAGAGTATACACATGTGTTATGGATGAATGACGTCAACAATGTGTGTGTGTCGTTCACTGCAGAATACATTATCTTATCATGAACTGAGAAAGGTTGCAACAATTGCAAAAGCAAGACGGCAAAGCTACATGCCGGACTCTGGACCTGGAGACCATTGACCAGAACAATGTTATCCATACAACGGCTGGACTCATTCTTTATGATAAATTGATAAATCAGACACATATGCAACACTTGGGTATCTTTATTGAGGAAACGTTTCGTCACACAGTGGCTTCATCAGTCCAATACAAAGTAGAATCATGAAGATCAACTTCTCGGTTTTCTGAACCATTCATTTACACTCATATTCTAAATTCTTGTATTAAAAAAGGCTACCTCTTCCTGGTTTCCACCTTGCCTACCACACCTCCTCCTCCTCCTCCTTGACTTCTCTTTTCTCAATCCTCAATCTTTCCAGTAACACCGTGTTCGACCTCTCCTGTCGTCTCCCACGGGTATCCCCTCACGATGTTCGTTCTCCTTATAAAATGCTGTATCTTTGTCTTTCACGAATACACGACAAGTACAGTCCTCGACGTAATGCTGAAGTAATGAAACATACCCAACGTTTTACCCTTCACAAGTGAAACGGTGGATATGTTTCCTTGCACCTGCTGTCCCTGTTCACCTAGCAGAAAGTAGGTACCTAGGTGTTAGTTGACTGTTGTGGGTAGCATCCTGGGGCACAATATTAACCTAAATTGCCAGAAATGCTCTGCATAACCAGAGACATTCTGTATAGTATGTCAGTGATGTCAACTATGGTCTGTAATAGTTGTAACATATACCGGCAGAAATAAATAAATATTATTATTATCATTATTATTATTATAAATAAAACACTGTAGTAGCAGAAGAGAGAAAAATATAATCTTCGAGTTACCACTGTTCTCATGTTCGAGATTACTGCTCATTGATGGCGTCAATAAAGTTTGGAGAGAGAGACAAAAATGAGAGCAGAGCAGAAATCAGCAGCTACAGACCAGTGTCATTCTTGTCAATCACTGGCAAGATCCTTGAGACAATAATCTCTCAACAAATGACAGACGTTTTCGACTACCACTCACTTTATGACCGTCAATATGGCTTCAGAAATAGTTACTCTGCTGCTGATCTGTTGTTAAACCTCTCCACTAAGTGTCACCAGTCACTGGATGAATCAAAATTCAGCTGTGTAGTAGCACTGGATATTGTTGGTGCTTTCGACCGAGTATGGCACCAGGACTCTTGGCAAAACTGCAAGCACTGGGAATTGCAGGCTCTACACTATGTCTCCTCAGGGATTACGTTCAAGGTAGATCTCTAAGGGTAGTTATCAATGGGACAGAGTCAGCAAGACATCCTACTGCGGCAAGAGAGGAAATGCCAGCTGCTCTAAGTTACATCAATCACCAGCTAAGAGCTATATCATCTTGGGGAAACCGATGGCAAGTAACATTTGCTCCTGAGAAAACACAAATGATGATGGTCTCTAGGCACCATGATGGTAATGCTGGAGCAGTAGTAGGTATGAATGGGAGAGTGTTGGTACCCAGGGACGAAGTTGATATCCTTGGAGTGAAATTTGACTCCAAACTGACCATAAAGAACCACGTTGTAAATCTTGCAAACAAGGCAGCCAGGAAGCTTACAGCACTTCGACGTAACTCGCATGCGCTCGACAGTAGAGGGTGTAAGATTCTGTACGAGGCTCAAGTACGCTCACATCTTGAGTATGCTCCACTTTCGTGGATTGCCTGCCCCCCATCTCATCTGCGACTTCTTGACAGAGTAGAGAACAAAGCAAGACGAGTCAGCTCTCGCCTGGACCCAGCCTGGATAGATCTGTCATTTCAGCAGTCTTCAATACCGGAGGGATGTGGGCGGCCTTACTGTTTTGTACATGGTGAATATTGCCAAAGTACCACACTTGGCTCCACTCCAAGGACAGCGAGAAGTGAGCTTCTACACCACAAGACGGGCAACAAGCAACAACTGACTGTAACCTTCTCCAGAACATCACTTCATCTGAGATAATTTATTCCCAGGATGACTCGAGTCTGGAACATGTTCGTACAGCATAATGATATCAACGAAATGGAGTCAGTTTATCAAATGAAATTGCTGGCCCACAGATGGCTCCAACTTCATCCTGTTCCCTACTTGTATATCTCATAACAATAAAAGACTTTTAAATGAGCTGATGTAGGTAACAGCTCTTAGCTTGTAAATAAAGTTAGGAATCCTTAACCTAACCTTGTTAAACCCTGTGTAAATAGAGAGAGAGAAAGAGAGAGAGAGAGAGAGAGAGAGAGAGAGAGAGAGAGAGAGAGAGAGAGAGAGAGAGAGGGGGTTCACTCCATCGTGACAAAATTCACACACAATACACACATTCTCACTATATTTCCCCAGTACTATGATTTAATAGGACAATATGGAAGGACTGCTTTTCGGACTCACATATTTGTATTCCCAGCTGTCTTGTTTGTGTGGTATGCGACGCCATGTGTGTGTTTGTCGGCCCCCGAATATTTATGTTTGTATTGGTATTTACATCACCGTAATGCATCTAGGATTGGGGGGGGGGAGGTTGTCCGGGTGTCCAGGAAGTGCTTTGGATCAAAGGTGACGCAGCTGTCCTCTCCTTGGACCAAACCTAACTGCTTCCAATATCCCAAAACTCCGTGTTTTAGCTATGTGTTTAAACTGTGTTTTTTTTAAACTGTGTTTTAACGATATAAACCAATGGCCTTGAAGGCCCGCCCCTCATGGACACACCTACTTGGACTCATCCCCAATCCTTTGAACTATTGCAAGCTCCTGAAAAAAGGGGTTGGTTGCAACACGAGAGGCCTAGAGATCTCATTCCACTTCTCTTTGTAGTTCTTTTAAACACGCATTAAAAAAAAAAAAACGTCATTTTATACAGCAAGTGTATTGACTATTGATTTATTGACCATTAATATATGGGTCCAGTCTCATAGGCTGCCCAATTTATTTTTATAGTTAAAATTACCAATTTCACTAATCATCAATAGTTATAATCACCAAATTACACTAATCATCAATAATTAAAAGTCATCAAATACGCTAATCAACAATAGTCATAATCACTAAATTACACTAATCATGAATAGTTATAATCACCAAATTACACTTGGCTCCATAATCACCAATTACACTAATCAACAATAGTTAAAATCACCAATTAAACTAATCAACAATAGTTTCTTTAGTATGTTAGGTAATCCCTCATTTAGCTCAACAAAAGTAGCTATTATATCTCCCAAGTGATAGTCATTGTTGGCTTTTGTACATTTATTCTTATCACTAAAAATTCGATATTTTTGGTAAGTTTTGGGTTTGAGATTCGAAAACCTGAATTCAATATTTAACAGATATTGTTTTCTCGTCTTTATTCGATTCTCTTATCACTAAAATTTCAACTTTATTTTGGAGTTTTGTTTTAAAATGTCCATAAACTTAATGGATTATTTTCCAAATATTGTTTACCTTTCCTCCTTTCTTCCCTAATTCTGTAATTTCTTTGAAATTTATTCTAATTTAGAATATTTTTTTCTATTGGATTTTTTCTCGTTTATAATGTTTGTTGTTGTTATTATTACATTTGTCTGCTGTCGTTGCTAGCGTTGTATGATGTGTGTGTGTGTGTGTGTAGAACTGGTTTCGTTGTTGTTAAGTGTGTGTGTGTGTGTGTGTGTGTGTGTGGTGTGTGTGTGTGTGTGTGTGTGTGTGTGTATGTGTGTGTTTGGGCTTGAAATGAATAGCTCTCAAAAAGAATGTCATTATCTTATACACAGTTTGCAGATAAGCTATACAAAAATCATCATTAATGTTTGTCTGAAACTTACGAATCCAGGACTTCCTCAACATCTTAATATGTTTTGGGATTTAGATGTTTTTGATAAATTTGTCATTATTATTCCTGAAATTAGCGAGTCTGTAAAAAATTTCACTCGTACGTGTACTTGAAAATCAGTAAATCCGTTGTTTATGAAATCAGCGACTCAGCAAAGATTGCACTCGTACGTGTGCATGAAAATCAGAAAATCCGTTGTTCTTAAAATCAGCGAGTCAGCAGTTTCCAGACTCTAGTGTTCTTAAAATAATCGTGTTTGGCAAGAATCCACAGCCTGGAAAGTCTCCCTGGAAGTTATCAGTTTTTGGAAAATTGTATCAGCTCTTGTGTCTGAAATTTATCGGGACTGCAATGAGATATTTAGAATGCAGTCTCCCTCGAGAGGATATTTGCCGGATATAAATCGCCTCAGAATGTCTCCGATAAACACGGAAATTGTGATTGTTCGTAATCACCGATTTCACAATTCATGTAATGTTTATGATTCGTGATATGGCAGGTCAGCATTCACTCCTCTCCAGAAATAAATGATTTATATTATAATTAATAACACACACAATAGGCCTGAAAACGAAAATATTTGTTAAAAAAAATCTCTTTGTAGAGATTATTATTTTATGGATTATTATAAAAATTATTATTATGATTATTATTATTATAAAGATTATTATTATAAACAGTATTATTATTATTATTATTATTATTATTATTATTATTATTATTATTATTATTATTAATATTATTATTATTATTATTATTATTATTATTATTATTATTATTATTATTATTATTATTATTATTATTATTATTATTATTATTATTATTATTATTATTATTATTATTATTATTATTATTATTATTATTATAAAGACATTTATATAAAGCTTACACATATATATATATTAATGTTGAAACTCTAAACCTGTAAGGGTTACAAAGCGCCTGGGATAAGAGAACCGTAGTGATTCCATTTGGAAAATACCACACACAAATATGTAAATGAGAAACATATGAAACATTGGAGTACACTTATGAGGATACCATTGGTGATTCCTTGTAGAGGGATACCCGTAAACAATTAATATCTCTGCACATTTGTCATTTTTCTGGTAGTTTGAAGCTGTAAATTGTGGGGTAATTTAGGTATTAAAAATTTTACTTTCACTTGTGATCACTATAAGAAGGTCAGTGACCTTCCTGGCATCAGTAAGAAGGTCAGTGACCTTCTTGGCATCAGTAAGAAGGTCAGTGACCTTCATGGCATCAGTAAGAAGGTCAGTGACCTTCTTGGCATCAGTAAGAAGGTCAGTGACCTTCATGGCATCAGTAAGGTTACATTCACACAAAGAAATAATTGTTATTTATTTTATAAAGACGTGTTTGTTCTGGGATAATGTGTGGTGCTAAGGAGTTGTCTGCTATGTTAGTACTCTCTAGGGTGAAGGAGTTGTCTGCTATGTTAGTACTCTCTAGGGTGAAGGAGTTGTCTGCTAAGTTAGTACTCTTTAGGGTGAAGGAGTTGTCTGCTAAGTTAGTACTCTTTAGGGTGAAGGAGTTGTCTGCTATGTTAGTTCTCTCTAGGGTGAAGGAGTTGTCTGCTAAGTTAGTACTCTCTAGGGTGAAGGAGTTGTCTGCTATGTTAGTACTCTCTAGGGTGAAGGAGTTGTCTGCTAAGTTAGTACTCTCTAGGGTGAAGGAGTTGTCTGCTATGTTAGTACTCTCTAGGGTGAAGGAGTTGTCTGCTATGTTAGTACTCTCTAGGGTGAAGGAGTTGTCTGCTAAGTTAGTACTCTTTAGGGTGAAGGAGTTGTCTGCTAAGTTAGTACTCTTTAGGGTGAAGGAGTTGTCTGCTATGTTAGTTCTCTCTAGGGTGAAGGAGTTGTCTGCTAAGTTAGTACTCTCTAGGGTGAAGGAGTTGTCTGCTATGTTAGTACTCTCTAGGGTGAAGGAGTTGTCTGCTATGTTAGTACTCTCTAGGGTGAAGGAGTTGTCTGCTAAGTTAGTACTCTTTAGGGTGAAGGAGTTGTCTGCTAAGTTAGTACTCTTTAGGGTGAAGGAGTTGTCTGCTACGTTAGTTCTCTCTAGGGTGAAGGAGTTGTCTGCTAAGTTAGTACTCTCTAGGGTGAAGGAGTTGTCTGCTATGTTAGTACTCTCTAGGGTGAAGGAGTTGTCTGCTAAGTTAGTACTCTCTAGGGTGAAGGAGTTGTCTGCTATGTTAGTACTCTCTAGGGTGAAGGAGTTGTCTGCTATGTTAGTACTCTCTAGGGTGAAGGAGTTGTCTGCTAAGTTAGTACTCTTTAGGGTGAAGGAGTTGTCTGCTAAGTTAGTACTCTCTAGGGTGAAGGAGTTGTCTGCTATGTTAGTACTCTCTAGGATGAAGGAGTTGTCTGCTAAGTTAGTACTCTTTAGGGTGAAGGAGTTGTCTGCTATGTTAGTACTCTCTAGGGTGAAGGAGTTATCTGCTAAGTTAGTACTCTCTAGGGTGAAGGAGTTGTCTGCTATGTTAGTACTCTCTAGGGTGAAGGAGTTGTCTGCTAAGTTAGTACTCTCTAGGGTGAAGGAGTTGTCTGCTAAGTTAGTACTCTTTACGGTGAAGGAGTTGTCTGCTATGTTAGTACTCTCTAGGGTGAAGGAGTTGTCTGCTATGTTAGTACTCTCTAGGGTGAAGGAGTTGTCTGCTAAGTTAGTACTCTCTAGGGTGAAGGAGTTGTCTGCTATGTTAGTACTCTCTAGGGTGAAGGAGTTGTCTGCTAAGTTATTACTCTCTAGGATGAAGGAGTTGTCTGCTAAGTTAGTACTCTTTAGAGTGAATGAGTTGTCTGCTATGTTAGTACTCTCTAGGGTGAAGGAGTTGTCTGCTAAGTTAGTACTCTCTAGGGTGAAGGAGTTGTCTGCTATGTTAGTACACTCTAGGGTGAAGGAGTTGTCTGCTAAGTTATTACTCTCTAGGATGAAGGAGTTGTCTGCTAGGTTAGTACTCTTTAGGGTGAAGGAGTTGTCTGCTATGTTAGTACTCTCTAGGGTGAAGGAGTTGTCTGCTAAGTTAGTACTCTCTAGGATGAAGGAGTTGTCTGCTATGTTAGTACTCTCTAGGGTGAAGGAGTTGTCTGCTAAGTTAGTACTCTTTACGGTGAAGGAGTTGTCTACTATGTTAGTACTCTCTAGGGTGAAGGAGTTGTCTGCTATGTTAGTACTCTCTAGGGTGAAGGAGTTGTCTGCTAAGTTAGTACTCTCTAGGGTGAAGGAGTTGTCTGCTTTGTTAGTACTCTCTAGGGTGAAGGAGTTGTCTGCTAAGTTATTACTCTCTAGGATGAAGGAGTTGTCTGCTAAGTTAGTACTCTTTAGGGTGAAGGAGTTGTCTGCTATGTTAGTACTCTCTAGGGTGAAGGAGTTGCCTGCTAAGTTAGTACTCTCTAGGGTGAAGGAGTTGTCTGCTATGTTAGTACTCCCTAGGGTGAATGAGTTGTCTGCTAAGTTATTACTCTCTAGGATGAAGGAGTTGTCTGCTAAGTTAGTACTCTTTAGGGTGAAGGAGTTGTCTGCTATGTTAGTACTCTCTAGGGTGAAGGAGTTGTCTGCTAAGTTAGTACTCTCTAGGGTGAAGGAGTTGTCTGTTATGTTAGTACTCTCTAGGATGAAGGAGTTGTCTGCTAAGTTAGTACTCTATAGGGTGAAGGAGTTGTCTGCTATGTTAGTACTCTCTAGGGTGAAGGAGTTGTCTGCTAAGTTAGTACTCTCTAGGGTGAAGGAGTTGTCTGCTATGTTAGTACTCTCTAGGGTGAAGGAGTTGTCTGCTAAGTTAGTACTCTCTAGGGTGAAGGAGTTGTCTGCTAAGTTAGTACTCTTTACGGTGAAGGAGTTGTCTGCTTTGTTAGTACTCTCTAGGGTGAAGGAGTTGTCTGCTATGTTAGTACTCTCTAGGGTGAAAGAGTTATCTGCTATGTTAGTACTCTCTAGGGTGAAGGAGTTGTCTGCTATGTTAGTACTCTCTAGGATGAAGGAGTTGTCTGCTATGTTAATACTCTCTAGGATGAAGGAGTTGTCTGCTATGTTAATACTCTCTAGGATGAAGGAGTTGTCTGCTATGATAGTACTCTCAAGGGTGAAAGAGTTTTCTGCTATGTTAGTACTCTCTAGGGTGAAGGAGTTGTCTGCTATGTTAGTACTCTCTAGGATGAAGGAGTTGTCTGCTATGTTAATACTCTCTAGGATGAAGGAGTTGTCTGCTATATTAATACTCTCTAGGATGAAGGAGTTGTCTGCTATGTTAATACTCTCTAGGATGAAGGAGTTGTCTGCTATGTTAGTACTCTCAAGGGTGAAAGAGTTATCTGCTATGTTAGTACTCTCTAGGGTGAAGGAGTTGTCTGCTATGTTAGTACTCGCTAGGATGAAGGAGTTGTCTGCTATGTTAATACTCTCTAGGATGAAGGAGTTGTCTGCTATGTTAATACTCTCTAGGATGAAGGAGTTGTCTGCTATGTTAGTACTCTCAAGGGTGAAAGAGTTATCTGCTATGTTAGTACTCTCTAGGGTGAAGGAGTTGTCTGCTATGTTAGTACTCTCTAGGATGAAGGAGTTGTCTGCTATGTTAATACTCTCTAGAATGAAGGAGTTGTCTGCTATGTTAATACTCTCTAGGATGAAGGAGTTGTCTGCTATGTTAATACTCTCTAGGATGAAGGAGTTGTCTGCTATGTTAGTACTCTCAAGGGTGAAAGAGTTATCTGCTATGTTAGTACTCTCTAGGGTGAAGGAGTTGTCTGCTATGTTAGTACTCTCTAGGATGAAGGAGTTGTCTGCTATGTTTATACTCTCTAGGATGAAGGAGTTGTCTGCTATGTTAATATTCTCTTGGATGAAGGAGTTGTCTGCTATGTTAATACTCTCTAGGATGAAGGAGTTGTCTGCTATGTTAGTACTCTCAAGGGTGAAAGAGTTATCTGCTATGTTAGTACTCTCTAGGGTGAAGGATTTGTCTGCTATGTTAGTACTCTCTAGGATGAAGGAGTTGTCTGCTATGTTAATACTCTCTAGGATGAATGAGTTGTCTGCTATGTTAATACTCTCTAGGATGAAGGAGTTGTCTGCTATGTTAGTACTCTCAAGGGTGAAAGAGTTATCTGCTATGTTAGTACTCTCTAGGGTGAAGGAGTTGTCTGCTATGTTAGTACTCTCTAGGATGAAGGAGTTGTCTGCTATGTTAATACTCTCTAGGATGAAGGAGTTGTCTGCTATGTTAATACTCTCTAGGATGAAGGAGTTGTCTGCTATGTTAGTACTCTCTAGGGTGAAGGGGTTGTCTGCTATGTTAGTCCTATCTAGGGTGAAGGAGTTGTCTGCTATGTTAGTACTCTCAAGGGTTCGCTCCTACGAGAACAGACTGACCTCCTCAAAAACTATTTCTCCATGGTTGATAGACTGACTACATCACCTATTCTTCCCTACCACGTCTGCTGCCTCGGTATCTGACTGAAGAAGCCTACTGCGAGGGCGACACGTTTCAGTCAACAGTAAAGATACCCAACTCTTTAGAGAAGTGAGAGTTGGGGAACAAGGAAGAGGTGGAAGTAAGAGTTTGGAGAGACGGAAAAAAGGAAATGAAATTGGGAAGAGAAAGTAGGACAGAAAATGAGTTAGTAGAGAAAGGGAAACAGTTTGTAAGAATAAACATTAAGGGGAGGAAGGAGATACGGGAATAACTATGAGAGAGGAAGAGATGAACAAGTGGATAATGTTTTGTAAACACAGGTGGATAGAACAGAAGTGTGCAGAGCACACGGGAAGGAAGGGGAAGTAGGAGAAGGACGGGAGAAGAAAAAAAAGGGTAGACAGAAACAGAACGTGGAGTAAGGGAAGAGAAATACGGAGAGGAAGAATGGGTAGAAAGGAGTAGAGGGAGAGAGAAAGACGCAGGTACAATAATTATCTTCATGTGAGAAGAAACAGAAAAGGGTAAAAGATAAAAGGGAATCAGATAAAAGACAGAAAAGATGAAAGAAATAGCAAAAAAAAGTAAATAGATGATGCGGAAGATGAAGTGAAAGGTAGGAGGGAAGAATATATGAGAGATAAACAGAATGTAACATAGAGAAAGAAAGAGATATGAGGAGCATTTGAACGGGGCAAGAGGATAGAGAGATAACGTGGATAACGACAGGGTGTAATATCAACGCCAAGAAGATAATGAAGGAGCAAGACTGATAAAGATGATGGAGAATTAAGTTGGATGAAAGCCGTGGCTGTCTGAGAGCGTCACGGGAGGGGGAGTAAGGCTGACAGTGACGACCGTCAGCGTGACGTGCAGTGACGGCCGTCAACGTGACGTGCAGTGAAGGCAGCAACGCGATACTTCTCCTCCGGACGATTAAAAAATACAACGATAATGACGAAGATGGAAGTTTGTATTGTTCTGGTGAGTGAGCGGAGGAGGGAGGGAGGGAGTGAGGGAGAGATGGAGGGAGGGAGGGAGTGAGGGAGAGATGGAGGGAGGGAGGGAGTGAGGGAGAGATGGAGGGAGGGAGGGGGTGAGGGAGAGATGGAGGGAGGGAGGACGGGTGGTCGCTGCATCAGCGTAATAAATAAAACATTGTAATTTTTCACAATAGCTGGACGCTTAGCAATATTCTTAAAATGTTACATTATTTACTAGAGGTGGAAGTCATTAGACTTCCTCTACTACTACCACTGCTACTATTACTACTACTATTACTACTACTACTGCTGCTGCTGTTGCTATTACTACTATTACTACTACTACTGCTGCTGCTGCTACTATTACTATTACTACTACTACTACTACTACTACTACCACTGCTACTATTACTACTACTACTGCTGCTGCTGTTGCTATTACTACTACTATTACTACTACTGCTGCTGTTGCCATTACTACTACTACTACCACTGCTACTATTACTACTACTACTACTGCTGCTGTTGCTATTACTACTACTATTACTACTACTGCTGCTGCTGCTGTTGCTATTACTACTACTATTACTACTACTACTACTGCTTCTGTTGCAATTACTACTACTACTACTACTACCACTGCTACTATTACTACTACTACTACTGCTGTTGTTGCTATTACTACTACTACTACTGTTGTTGTTGCTATTACTACTACTACTACTGCTACTACTACTACTGCTACTACTACTATTGCTACTACTACTGCTACTACTACTACTACACCACTACCTCTACCACTACAATTACTAAATCCCTCATTTTATTACTTCTTCATCCTCCTCTCCTCCCGGCCCCGCACCCTCTCGTATATATATATATATATATATATATATATATATATATATATATATATATTTAAAAATATATATATATATATATATATATATATATATATATATATATATATGTCGTGCCGATTAGGTAAAGCTTGTGATTTTGGCTTAAATAGCAACGCTCTTCTTGCCATATAAGACAAGTGAAAATTTGTGTATGCAATAATTTCGTCAAAATCATTCTGAACATAACGAAAAAAATATATTTCCTTGTGTTTGTTTATTATTAAATTAATGTTAACGTATCTAAAATATATTTAGTTGGGTTAGGCTAAATTAAATTGCGCTTGTTGTAATAAGGTTAGGTAGGTTTTCAAAGTTTCTTTTGGTACAAAATTATAAATTTTACATTAACATAAATGAAAAAAATCTTTAAACGTATAAGAGAAAATTTTAGAAAGGACTTAATTTTAGATGAGTTATTGCTAATTGACCAGTTTTACCTAATCGGCACGACAAATATATATATATATATATATATATATATATATATATATATATATATATATATATATATATATATATATATATATATATATATATATATATATATACTAGCTCCCTCCCCTTCACGCTTCCGTGTGTCTAGTTAATGGTTCTAGTCGACCCGAAGAGTCGTTATAAGTTTTACTCTCCCATGGGCGGGTTGTGTATGGAACACTGTTCACAGGAGCACCACGGCAGTGATATCAAGGCCAGCTGTGACACTGATCAGGTAGTGACATCAAGGCCAGCTGTGACACTGATCAGGTAGTGACATCAAGGCCAGCTGTGACACTGATCAGGTAGTGACATCAAGGCCAGCTGTGACACTGATCAGGTAGTGACATCAAGGCCAGCTGTGACACTGATCAGGTAGTGACATCAAGGCCAGCTGTGACACTGATCAGGTAGTGACATCAAGGCCAGCTGTGACACTGATCAGGTAGTGACATCAAGGCCAGCTGTGATCTTTCAGAAACTAGACAACTGTCATCACCTTGCTTACTTCACCAGTGACATCACTAAGATGGTCCGAAAAGACGTGAGGGCAAACAAAAGGAGGTATTTATTACAGACAAAACTTCTTGGAATAAAACGTCTTGGAATAAAAACGTCCTGTAGAGTTTCCTTCATTGCAAAACTGGTGTACATTATCGACAAGACGTAGTTATACACGTTTGCAACACCTGGGTGTATTTATTATGGCTTTATCAGTACAACAGAGGTAGTTTGATTGTGTTGGAACTGGAAACAGTTGAAGAGGCGGTAATCAGTCCCTCAGCCTTGTAAAAGTATACACAGAAAACAGTGGAAGATGGGGGAGTCAGTCTCTTAGTCATGCTGAGGGACTGATTGACTCATATCCCACTTTCTGTATTTATAAATGACCTCGGTGTTGACTTGATGACGCCACTGGTGAGAAGAACACAAAGGCACAATTCAGTGACGGGGATAATACACACATGACACGCACACAGGAGAGAGGAGCTTACGACGACGTTTCGGTCCGACTTGGACCTTCCACCAGTGGACGTTTCGCCACTGGTGGGCGAAACTTCTAGTGTTTATTTCATGGTAATTCAAAGCCACCTATTGGTACCGTTACTTCTACCTGACTAGTGACATCACTATGACAATCAGTGATCTTTGTCGTACCTGGCTAGTGACATCACTAAGACAATCAGTGATCTTTGTCGTACCTGGCTGGTGACATCACTAAGACAATCAGTGATCTTTGTCGTACCTGGCTGGTGACATCACTAAGACAATCAGTGATCTTTGTCGTACCTGGCTGGTGACATCACTAAGATAATCAATGATCTTTGTCGTACCTGGCTGGTGACATCACTAAGACAATCAGATGATCTTTGTCGTACCTGGCTGGTGACATCACTAAGACAATCAGTGATCTTTGTCGTACCTGGCTGGTGACATCACTAAGATAATCAATGATCTTTGTAATACCTGATAGGAAAAATGATGTTCCACGAAAATCATTGATCGTCTTTTTGATGTCACGAGATCATAGCTCACCTTAGCGATGTCAAGAACAACTAGCACTCACATGAAAAACAAAACAAATGGCCTCAAACAAAACAAAAAACTCTCACACGTACTCAACCCCAACAAACACACCAAGAGGCCAGGAGCTGTGACTCGACCCCTGCAACCACAAATAGGTAAGTACATATTAGTGAGCACAACTTACGTTTTTAAACAATTCCTCAAAATCTCGACCCCAGCAAACACAATTAGGTAAGCACAAATATCACAGCAAAAGAAAAATTTTCACGTGTTCGACCCCAGCAAACACATGTGGGTAAGTACAACCAGCCCCTATAGTAAACGACCCCCGACTGACCTGCTCAACCCATGCAAACACACGAGGGGTAAGCACAATCAACACTCACAACACACGGAGGCTTCACGCACCAGACTTCAGCCAACACAAACAGTACTCAACAGTAAACACAAAGAAACACTCACACCCTCGCATACAAACAGTAATCTCTATAAAGCTTCTATAATACTCTTAATCCAAGTCTAAATCCATTTTTTTTTTATTTTGTTGACTGCGCTGCAGCCGACCCAAAAAATATTATTGACTTTACGATTGTATTGCCGTGGCTATCGTTGGTCCTTGACGCTTACTGCTTCAGGGCGTTGATAACATTCAGATATTCTTCTTCCTGTTATATGTAATATTGCTCAGCTCCCTGCTGGCTCAGGCATACTCTCAACATACTCTCAACATACTCTCAATATACTCTCAACATACTCTCAACATACTCTCAACATACTTTATATATACTCTCAACATACTTTCAATATACTCTTGATATACTCTCAATATACTCTCGACATACTCTTGATATACTCTTCATATTAAAACAATAAAATCTTTCACATATCCTGGCTAATAGAATTTTTGATTACATGTTTACGATACTGGTATTGAAGTCTGACTTTTTGATACTATTGCATTTTCTTTATGAATATATATATATATATATATATATATATATATATATATATATATATATATATATATATATATATATATATATATATATATATATATAATATATATAAATATATATATATATATATATATATATATATATATATATATATATATATATATATATATATAAAAAAGATCACAGTAAACAGGTGATATCAAAATATGCAAAACAACCACTATGAAAAAATAGAAGAATTCCAAGCGCTTTCGTGACTACTCACATTATCAAGGAACTATAAAAGGAAACGTCAGAAGAAGGCTTATAAAGAGGCAGAATACACCTCACAGTCACATCACACTAACAAAGACAACACCTCACAGTAGCGTAACATCTCACGACTCTGTGAAGAGGAACATAAGAAAGGACCTGAAACTCTTCCCAAGAATTAAGATTAGTCCAATTTATCATTAAATTCTTCCCAAATTTTATTAATTATAAATGAATCCAATTTATATAAACCAAAAAAAAAATATTCATATTATTTTCAAAACTGCTTTTAATGAAACATGATTCTATTATATTC
>WNWK01014349.1:0-51623 GCA_009830355.1 Cherax destructor | reverse complement strand
TTGATCAGGCTCTGACCCAACATGGGCCTGGCCCAAACCCGGGGCCCGCAGGGCGTTGCCCCCTGGAACTATCCCCAGGTATAACATCGTTACGAAGTGGGAGGAGCTAAATGAGGGGGAGAGGCCACAGGGTTGCCAGTTTGGGCCTTTTCAGGGCCCAAAATTTTTGTAAAAATTTGCCATTGGTTCTTTGCCATGGGAAAATCATTTTCCATTTATGCAAATGTGGCCACTTTTTCCCTTTTTTTAAAAATTTTTCAACATATATTTTACTTTTTTAATATTGTCATCCATTTAACTAGCTGCTGGAGGTCAGTATAGGGAGGAATTATAAGACTACCTGTATGGGCTTCACCAACATTACATACAAATAATCTAAAGGGGAGGTGACCCCATATTTCCGCAGTTACCCCCGTGGAAGCGTGTAAAAAACTTAATCCCTCCTGGTCACCTCAAGGGCTTTCTTCGATATACCACACGCCTAGGCACACATCTACCCTTTGACCATATTATAAATTAGAGTAGAAAACCAATAGGTACTCACCCCAACACGATAAGACCATCACTTACCCTAGTTCATTGATGGTCACTGGAGATCGTTGAAACACCCACACAACCTGAGCTATTATAACATACCTAACTGGCCAGTATCAGTTTGTCATAAATAGAAAGGTTACTTAGCTATGGGGAGGGAGTCGCATCTTTGTCTGTTTGTTCTCCTCGGTTCGATGTCCTGCTAACCCGATGTAGCTATTCTTCCAACAGGACGATGGTATCAATTGGTTTGTCCAGATTAAGGAGTATTGGCCCTTAACACCTCTACAATCCTCGGACAGGAGTTGTGAAGTTAACATGTGGTCGTCAGGAGAATGAATATCACTGCACTCATTCTCTCTCGTGATATTAACATCACCAATTTCTCTTCAGTTCACAAGGCGACGTAATGTCCTATTAAATTACACTCGTTAGTAGTTGATTCATTAAAGTTCGAAGTCGATGAGTTGAGATGGAAATGATGACTTTGTTCATTTCCATCATGGCGGCGTCGCTGGCGTTCCCAATCCGGCGCCTTCAACTTCTTTCCCCATCTACCATTATATTACAATGGTTTCCTGGACTTAATGTCCCAAATTATTCCGAATCAATTCCCGTCACTTCATGTTACGAAGCGATACCTAGTACGTATCAGGTTTCGACCAAATCGAGTCGATTATTAGCACCATTATGGCATTGAATCCACGGCCAGGCCTACTAGACAAAGACTTGTTATTTAATATATTACCACCCTATTATAGCGGTTTCTGGACTTGATGTCCCTCATTATACACTTGAGAACGATTACAACACTTCCTATTGTGAAGTGCGGCAACTAATCACGTTTTGGCCGTCGACAACGCCAAATTCCTGGCTCCATTTCTAGCCAGATAACCAAGCCATTATGGGTATACCCACGAGACTGCCCACGCCTACCGCCTCGGCCCTGCACATGACAAGCTCTACGCATGCGCTAAGACGTTTCTGTTGGTTCTTTCTTCTACATTCAATTAAATCTTAAACCATCAGCAACACATTAAGGATATCTATTCATATTGGAAAGTTTATCCAGTATAACTTTCAGGAAAATACCCATATTTTCCACAGGATACAAGGTATACCTGGAGTCTACCTGGAGAGAATTCCAGGGGTCAACGCCCCGCGGCGGTCTGTGACCAGGCCTCCTGTTGGACCAGAGCCTGATCAACCAGGCTGTTACTGCTGGCCGCACGCAGTCCAACGTACGAACCACAGCCCGGCTGATCAGGTACCGACTTGAGGTGCCTGTCCAGTGCCTGCTTGAAGACAGCCAGGGGCTTGTTGGTAATCCCCTGATGTATGCTGGGAGGCAGTTGAACAATCTTGGGCCCCTGACACTTATTGTGTTGTCCTCAACGTGCTAGTGGCACCCTGCTCTTCATTGGGGGATGTTACATCGCCTGCCGAGTCTTTTGCTTTCGTACGGAGTGATTTTTGTGTGAAGTTTGGTACTAATCCCTCGAGATTACACAAAACACAAAAAAATAATAATAATAATAATAATAATAATAATAATAATAATAATAATATTTTTATTTACACATGATACATAGTTGTACAAGGAATTATGGTAGAGGATGTACATGCCAAAGCCCCTTGTATGCAGAGCATTATGGGCAAACTTAAGATTAATTAGGCTATAACAGATTATGTGGAAAATATTGGTATTTTCCGAAAGTTATATTCGATAAACTTTCCAATATGAATAGATATCATTAATGTGCTGCTAGTAGTTTAACATTTATCTGAGTATGAAGATAGAACCATCAGATAGGTTCGGGCAGAGGGGATTCGAGGGAGCGGGATTACCTAGGCTTCGGTACCTACTGGGATGGCAGCAGGAATTTGGCATTTGCGCCAACCAGACAGTGTTTAACAGCCATAATGGGTGATAAATGAGTAAATTGTGACATGATAAGTGACGCCGGCCTAGGCCTAAACCGGGCTCCGGTGACTTGACTATCTGACTGGATACGGTCACAACCTTGATTCTGGGTGACTTTCGTAAAGGAAGTGATGTGAAATTATTATCGGTACTTGATGGGACGTTAAAGTCCAGTGAATCACCTTTATAAGGAATTGGAGGGGAGAGAAATACCTCGTGTACCGGCAGCTGAGGGACGCCACCCCGGGGCCGCCATAATAATAATAATAATAATATTAATAATAATAATAATAATAGTTTATTTAGACATGGTACAATGATACATAGTTAGGTAGACATGATACAATGATACATAGGTATAAATGAGGTGTACATGCAAAAGCCCTAATATGCTGTGCTTTCAGGCATTCTTAAGATTAAGTAAAAGTAGACTACTTGGTAAAAATTATGGTTGATAATTTATAAAAGAAGTATAATTTGTATCTAAGTTGTATAATTTGAATATAAGTTGAACATAATAATTTATTAATAGTAACAATGCAATTAATTGAGTGAGATAACAATTTAAAACAATTAGCTGCATTGCAGTTACAGTTTACGTGGTCATTATAATGTAAATGTTATAGAAACAGTTAGCTTAGTATGTATTATTCATAACAGATTTTTACTTTTAAGTGATTAATCAGGTTTTTACATTTAAGTGATTATTTTACTTTGTTGAGAATGTTTGATATTGTGCATTTAGGTTTGGGTGAGAAGGTGGTTTTTAGCATCGTTTTGAATTGGGGTAAGGCAGGGTTTCTTTGGCAATGACAGGTAATGAATTCCAAATTTTTGTGCCTTTTATATGCATTGAGTTTTTACATAGTGTTAGATGGACACGGGGAACATCGAGGAGTGATCTGTGTCTATGTTATGGTCATTGTCCTGTTAAAATTGGTAAGGAGAAGTTTGAGTTGTGGGTTAATATTTGCATAGTGTTCTATGTATGTAATAGGCACAGTAGAACGTATGGATGACTTGTATGGTGAGTAAGTTTAGATTTTTGAATATTGGTGGAGTATGTTGTCTGGAGTATGAATTTGTTATCATTCTAACTGCTGCCTTTGTTGTGTTATTAATGGTCTGAGATGAGTTATTGATGTAGAGCCCCATGCGCAGATTCCATAGGTGAGGTAGGGGTAGATGAGTGAGTGATATGGGTAGGAGAGCTGGTTGTGAACATAGTACCGTATCTTGGATAGTATTCCACGGTCTTTGAGACTTTCTTGGAAATTTGTTGTATATGTGTCTGAAATTTTAGGCCACTGTCAAGATGGATTCCTAAGAATTTTCCCTCTGTGAGTTTTGTGATAGGGGACCTGTTTATCATTATGTTAAGTGGTACATTTGTAGCTCTGTTCCCAAACTGAATAAAATAGGTTTTATCAATATTGAGAGTAAGTTTGTTAGTCATCATCCAGGTAGATATTTTCTGCAATTCAGTATTTACAGTGTTGGCTAGTATGTCTGGGCTTGGGTGAGAGATAACGTATGTAGTGTCGTCTGCAAATAGTATGGGTTTGAGTAGTTGAGATGCATTTGGTAGGTCGTTAATGTAAATGAGAAAGAGAAGTGGGCCAAGAACACTTCCCTGTTGGATACATTGGAATGGTAACGGGTTACTATTTTCATCTTGACACATCGACGTTGAAATTTAATAAAGTGAACATTAATGAGAGTAAACCAGTAAAACATTAAATTGGCGTGTGTATTAAAGAAGATTTGGTGATGTCAATATCACAAGAGAGAATGTGTGCAGTGATTCTTAGCAACATTCTCATAACGATCATATGTTGACCTCCCGATTCTGTCCCGAGAATTGTAGAGGTGTCAAGAAGTCAATACTTCTATATCGGGACCATAACTCCACCACCATCGTCTTTGCCGGGAGTATAATCGCTACCGTGCAGACCACGAGACCGACGCGAGGGAACACCAACAAAGCAGATGAATCCCTCATTAGATTAGATTTTGCCACCGAAGTGGCTAGTTTATTGTGCACCCCATATCCATCCTGTGGACGGTAGCGCACAGCTAAGTACTGCTTTTTGTAGCAGTCTGTTGCCGGCCGGTAGGATTGTTATAAATAGTATAGGTGCTTTAGCTTGGTCAGCGATCTACAGTGAATGTCCATGATGCTGTTAATGGGTGAGTGATGGTCATGTTAACTTAATTGTGTGTTCTCTCCTCTTCTTTCTACTCTAAATCAGTCAAATCCTCTTATACAGTCCACAACCATTATTGTATCGTACGTACTAGTGCGAGCTATTTTTACTTTAAACTGGTCCAGAGTGGAGTGGGGCTAATGTGAGAATATCGAAGAGACCCCTTTGAATGCGACCAGGAGTGGGTCAAGTTTCTCACACCTAGCGGGAGTGACTGTGGTAAAATTATACTAGACGGTCACTTCCCGTTGAGATTATCTGTTTGTAAGTGGCGGTGAAGTCCATACAGGTAGTCTCACAATTCCCCACATCCGCTATGGTAAAAATTACAGTAAACAATTTACAATATGAAGTACAACTGAGTATTTATACAATGAAATTTGAAACATTGCAATTTTGAAGCATTACAGTTTTGAAGCATTACAGTTTCATAATGGAACAAAATAATCAATTTATTGCATGTAGTATAACAATTTATCAAATCAGATCAGATCAAATCAAATCGATGATTTGTAGTGCAATAACAGTTCATATGGTCATTAGATGAGTTACAATGAGTACAAGAGAATGGATTAATTTATTAGGTAACTGGGTTGTATATTTATGAAATATAAGTTATTCAACATTTGCATTAGATTAATTATGATAATTTTTTGTTCTTTGAGTATTTATTGGTGGGGTTCAGAGGCTAGGGGAGTATCACAGTGAGTAATGATATTTTGAGGCAGTGGAAAATGATTTTTTAAATTTGTAGGTAAAGCTAAGTTCTGTGTATATTTAGTTTTGGGTGAATAGGTGGTTTTAAGAAGAGTCTTGAATTGATGTACAGACCGGGTTTCTTTGGTATTCACAGGTAATAAATTCCAAATTTTGGGCCTTTATGTTAGTTTGATATCTTTATTATGCACCCCATACCCATCCTGTGGGCGTAGTCAAAAGATTACAGAGGTAAAAATGGGTCCAGGGACTGGACCCCAAAGTTATGATAGCTGAGCAAGTTACAAGGTAATGAACTAACAAGCTACAATGGTAATGAACTCACAAGTTACAAAGGTAATGAAACATGTAAGTAAATTTACTTACGTTTATACATGGTTACAATCATGAACAAATTATAACAAATGAACACTTCACTAGTCTACACCCAGTCACAACTGTAATGAGTTCTTGGTGTAAATTTTTATTGTTGGGTCACACATACACACTTACATATACCATACACACACACACATATATACATACACACACACGCACAAAAACACGCACGCCCCCGGTGGCAGTGGGTAAAGCTCTGCTTCACGCACGGAGGGGCGGTTCAATTCCCGGTGGGGCAGAAACATTTCGATGTGTTTCCTTACATACACATACACACACACATAACAACGGCCAGTGCCCAACTGGGTTTCCTAGGACAAAATGGCAACTAACACAACAGGCCCAGCCCAATCGACATGTGCACAGGACAAAAAAGGGAATCAACACGCGCCCACACACACACACCCACACACACCCCACACACACACAAACACACACACGTAGCAATGCTTTATTTACAGGGACAAAGTCAGGTATTTTTCCAGAATGGTCTGTAATATACCACTGTGGATAAAATACTTTGACATATCTTGAACATTTCTGAGTGAGTTGTCTCGAATTCATTAATTTTGTCGCACTCCAGTACATAAGACGCAGGGTGTGACAATAATCCAACGACAAATTTACATTTTTTTGGTCTACATCTGGTGGTTGTGATTTAACCCGCCAAAGAACTTGTAAAACCCCGCCGGAGGCGGGCGGGAGTGACATCCAAGGTCCATTTTGTTGGATGCACCATAGACAGGGGGGCTCCTCCGCATGATAGAAATGATAGATGGACTGACTGGTGTAAAACCCCCCGAGTCTTAAGTCAAAAAAAATTCAGTTGAAGTTCTTTTCGTATTATTGTTCTCAAACTGCTAACTGACAAGCCAGATTGTAATCTATCCCCTCTTTGAAAGCATAAAACTTAGCCAATTTATCAGTTCTATCATGCATCTGAAGACCAATGTGAGATGGAATCCACAGCATGTGCACTCTGACTCTACTGTATCAGAATCCTACCATACCTGTGCCTGGCTTCTGACACGAGCATGCTACAAGTTATACTTGATGAGTTGAGAGCATTTATGGATGACAGAGAATCAGTTACAATTAAGAGTTAACCTTAGATACATGGACGCATTTAGTGCAAGGGTATGGCAAACAGTTCTGTCTGAAGGGTAGAGAGGCAGTTATTGATGCGTGCTCCAATTTCTTTAAGAGAGCCATCACTCTGTATGACAACAGCAGCACTACCAGCTGCGCAAGTGGATTGGTGAACAGAACCATCAACGTAAATAATTTGTGAGAGAGTGTGCTGTTTGGCTACAAATTATCCAATACAGTTTAAAGGCATCATGTTTGGCTTCAAATGAAGCTTTAGTTGTGATACGTAATTAGTTTTGTAGGTAAGGTTAAGTATATGTATTTAGCTTTGTAGTAGGTTAAGTACTATGTAATTTGTTTTGCAGGTAGGTTAAGTGCTATGTAATTAGTTTTGCAGGTAAGGTTAAGTAATATGTAATTAGTTTTAGTAAGTAAGGTTATGTACTAGTAATTAGTTTTGTGAGTAAGGTTAAGTACTATGTATTTAGCTTTGTAGGTAAGGTTAAGTAGTATGTATTTAGTTTTGGGTGAGTAAGTGGTTTTTAAGAGAAGAGTCTTGAATTGATGTACAGGCCAAGAGTTTCTTTGGTATTCCTTGAGTGAATTCCAGATTTTTGGGCCCTTTATGTTCTTAGAGTTTTTACACTAGTGTGAGATGGACATGGGAAACATCAAAGAGTGATCTGTGTCTTGTGTTATGGTCGTGTATTCTGTTAAGGTTGGTAGAGAAGTTTGAGTGGAGGGTTTGTATTTGAGTTTAGTGTTCTATGTATGTCTTCTCTACCTGGAGTCTACCTGGAGAGAATTCCAGGGATCAACGCTTACTGGCCCGGTCTGTGACCAGGCCTCCTGTTGGACTAAAGCCTGATCAACCAGGCTGTTGCATGCTGGCCTATGTAGTAGGCACAATAAAAAGTATGGATGTCTTGTATGGTGAGTAAGTTTGATTTTGAATATTGGTGGGTATGTTGCCTGGAGTGAGAATTTGTTATCATTCATTGCAGTCTTTTGTTGGAGTTATTAAAGTCTGAGATGATTTATTGTTGGCCCCATGCACAGATTCCTTAGGTGAGATAGGGGTAAATGGTAGTGATATAGGGCAAGGAGAGCTGGTTGTGGACATAATTGCCATATCTTTGATAGTATGCCTACAGTCTTGGAGATTTTCTTGAAAATTTGTTTGTATATGTGTCTGAAATTTGCGGTTACTGTCAACGTGGATTCACCCAAAATTTTCCTCTGTGAGTTTGTGACAGAATCGTTTATCATTAATATTAAGTGGAATATTTGTAGTTTCTGTTCCCAAACTGAATGAAATAAGTTTTGTCAATATTGAGAAGTAGCTTGTTAGTCATCATCCAAGTAGATATTTCAATAATTCAACATTACAGTGGTAGCTAGTATGTCATGGGATTGGGTGTAGGAAGACGTATGTAGTGTCATCTGCACCAAATAGTATGGGTTTGAGGAGTTGGGATGCATTTGGTAGGTCGTTTATGTATATGAGGAAAGAGAAGTGGGCCAGGACACTTCCTATGAGGACACCAACTGTAATTGTTTGTGGGGAAGAGTTAGCTCCATTTGTGTTCACCAATTGACGTCTGTTGCTAGGTGTGACACAGGGTAGTTGATGCCCTCTTATACCATAGTGTGATAATTTTATGTGTAATAAGTCATGGTCAACTGTATCAAAAGCTTTACGAAAATCAATGAAGATTCCCAGTGGGACATCTTTATTCTCGGAAGCGGTGTATATTAGTTGTAGCATGTGTATAATAACATCATTCGTGTTTTATTAGGTCTGAATCTAAACTGACAGGGGTTGAGTATGTTGTGGGAGACGGTAGGAATAGATCTGACTTTGAATTATTTTTTCAAAGATTTTAGAGAGAAGGGGTAAGTTAGATATTGGCCTATAGTTATTCAGGTCTAGCAGTCTCCTCCTTTATGTATGGGGTGACCCTCGTTATTTTGAGAATTGATGGGAAGTCTGTTTGCTGTTTCAGTAGGAGGGAGTCGGGATTCATCTGGTTTGTTAGTTTGATTGTACTGTTTCCGGATATCTTTTTTAGTTCTAAATTTCAGATAGGATTTTCCAGGTCTTTTCATATCGCCTTTTAAGTTATGTAATCTGTTTCATAATACAATTTTTTTGACCTTATCAGGATGGTTAGGATTGACGAGTAACGTTTTGGTTTGGTCTCTGGTTATTTGTCCCATTCTGCTGCTGGTTTTGATATTTCGGAGTTTACCTGGAAAGTTCAGGGTCAACGCCTCGCAGCTTATATCCCTGTCTAGCCGATATGAGGATGAGGAACAGGATGGGAGCGAGTGTGCTTGTGGACAAAGGTGCTTTATATTAATGGAGCTGAGGATACTGGGTGTTAGCCAGGGACTGTTCAGTCTCTTAGCTCTTAACTGCTGATACTCTCCCAGCCAGGCCAGCCAGGCACTGACCTCCCCAGCCAGGCCAGCCAGGCACTGACACTCCCAGGCAGGCCAGCCAGACACTGGCACTCCCAGCCGGGCCATGGCTCAACCTCCCAGCCAGGCCAGCCAGGCACTGACCTCCCATCCAGGCACTGACACTCAGAGACAGGCACTGACACTTCCAGCCAGGCCAGCCAGGCACTAATACTCTCCCAGCCAAGCACTGACACTCTCAGGCAACCAGCCAGGCACTGATACTCCAGCCAAGCACTGACACTCCCAGCCTGGCACTAATACTCTTCCAGCCAGGCACTGGCCTCCCAGGCAGGCCAGCCAGGCACTGATACTCTCCCAGCCAGGCCAGCCAGGCACCCAGTACTCTCAGAGCCAACCACTACAGTACTCCCAGCTAGGATAAGCCAGGCGCGGCCTCCCAGCAAGGCCAGCCAGGCACTGACACTCCAGCCAGGCCAGCCCAGGCACTGACACTCCCAGCCAGGCCAGCCAGGCACTGACACTCCAAGCAGGCCAGCCAGGCACTATGCACTCTCCCAGCCAGGCACCAACTTGCTCTCAGGCAGGCCAGCCGAGGCACTGATACTCTCCCAGTAGCACTGACCTCCCAGCCAGGCCAGCCAGGCACTAATACTCTCCCAGCCAGGCACTGTGCTCCCAGGCAGGCCAGCCAGGCATTGATACTCTCCCAGCCAGGCACTGACACTCCCAGCCAGTCAGCAGGCCCAAGCCAGCAGGTCAGCAGACACTGGCTGCCTCCATCAGACCAGCAGGTGCATACATGAACACACTCTCGACCACAGTGCAGGCTTGCCTTACTCAGCCAGGCGGCAGTACTAAATACTCTCTGTTAACGCACGGCCTCCAGCCGGCTTAGCAGGCTTCCTCCGGCTCAGAGCCAGCAGGCACAGTACCTCCTCCCAGCCAGGCTGCTTTTGCACTCCAGTGAATACACAGCCAGACTTGATCTCTCCAGCCAGGCTTGACACCAGGCAGGCCTGCAGGCTTTCAGTGTATCTCCAACTGAACACTGGCTGCTCCTCAGGCAGGCCAGCCAGGCACTGATACTCCCAACCAAGCACTGACACTCCCAGCCAGGCACTAATACTCTTCCAGCCCGAGCACTGACACTCCCAGGCAGGCCAGCCAGGCACTACAATCCTCCTCCCAGCCAGGCCAGCCCAGGCACTGATACTCTCCCAGCCAGGCCAGCCAGGCATGATACTCTCCCAGCAGGCACTGATACTCCCAGCCAGGTTGGCCAGGCACTGACCTCCCAGCCAGGCCAGCCCCGGGCACTGGCCTCCCAGCCAGGCCAGCCAGGCACTGGCTCCCAGCCAGGCCAGCCAGGCACTGACACTCCCAGCCAGGCACTGACACTCCCAGCCAGGCACACAGCCTCCCAGCCAGACACTGACCTCCCCAGCAGGCACTGACCTCCCAGCCAGGCCAGCCAGGCACTAATACTCTCCCAGCCAGGCAATGACACTCTCAGGCAGGCCAATGAGCACGATACTCTCAGCCAAGCACTGGCCTCCCAGCCAGGCCAGCCAGGCACTAATACTCTCCCAGCCAGGCACTGACACTCCCAGCCAGGCTGGCAGGCATTGACACTCCCAGCCAGGCCAGCCAGGCACTGACACTCTCCCAGCCAGGCAAGCCAGGCACTGACACTCCCAGCCAGACCAGCCAGGCACTAATACTCTCCCAGCCATGCACTGACACTCCCAGCCAGGTAGCCAGGCACAACACTCCCAACCAGGCCAGCCAGGCACTGATACTCTCCCCAGCCAGGCACTGGCCTCCAGGCAGGCCAGCCCAGGCACTGATGCTCTCCCAGCCAGGCACTGGCCTCCCGGAGCAGGCCTGCCAGGCTGCTACTCTCCCCGGCCAGGCTGCCCTCCCAGCCAGGCCAGCCAGGCACTAATACTCTCCCAGCCAGGCACTGACACTCCATGGCAGGCCAGCCAGACGATACTCTCCCAGCCAGGCACTGATACTCTCCCAGCCAGGCACTGATGCTCTCCCAGCCAGGCACTGACACTCCCATCCAGGCCAGCCAGGCACTGACACTCCAGCCAGGCCAGCCAGGCACTGACACTCCCAGCCAGGCCAGCCAGGCACTGACACTCTCCAGCCAGGCACTGACACTCCCAGCCAGGACAGCCAGGCATAATACTCTCAGCCAGGCACTGTGCCACTGCCCAGCCAGGCCAGCCAGGCACTAATACTCTCCCAGCCATGCTGACACTCCCAGCCAGGCACTGACACTCCAGCCATGAACCCCAGCCTCCCAGCCATGCACACAACACAACCAGCCAGGCACTGACCTCCCAGCCAGGAGCAGCCAGGCACTGATACTCCCCACCTAGGCCAGCCAGGCACTAATACTCTCCCAGCCAGGCCAGCCAGGCACTAATACTCTCCCAGCCAGGCATTGGCCTCCCAGCCAGGCACTGACCTCCCAGCCAGGCACTGACACTCTCCAGCCAGGCCAGGCCAGGCCACCCAGCACTCCCAGCCAGACCAGCCAGGCACTATATCCACAGCAAAATACACTTATTGATATCTGTGATTCTCCTTAATTTGCATTACTAAGCACAGCAAAATACTTATTGATATCTGTGATTCCCCTTAATTTGCACAGTTCTAACTTAAAAATTCTAATACAACTATTGCTCCATAATACTTAAGCTAGTCATAGTTTACCTAAGATGCTCCAATATAGAAACTATATTATGCCAATATATCACCTTTATCATTAATATATAAACTAATTATAACTTTTTTATACTAGTTGTCAAATTCTCAATGTTTAAATTCCAGTACCTAAATTTTGTAAACCTAACCTTACAATCTGTATTTCCATTGTATAGCTATTGAGTAAGACCTATCATAAGACTGCCTGAAAAGCCTAGGCATGCCTAGGCAGTGTGGCCATCTTGTAATATCTAACTTTAATGTATAACTATAAGTACCCCCACCTTGTATTACATGAAATAAAATTTGAATTTTGAATTTTGAATTTGAATACTCTTCCAGCCAGGCACTGACACTCCAGCCAGGCCAGGCACCTAATACTCCCAGCCAGGCACTGACACTCCCAGCCAGGCCAGCCAGGCACCAGCCTCTCCCAGCCAGGCACTGACACTCCCAGCCAGGCCAACCCAGGCACTAATACTCTCCCAGCCAGGCATGACACTCCCAGGCGGGCCAGCCAGGCATGATACTCCCAGCCAGGCACTGACACTCCCAGCCAGGCCAGGGCACTGACACTCCCAGCCATTTTGTGCTCAGCCAGCCCAGCCAGGCACCTGACCTCCAATGAGCCAATAGGAACCGAAAAGCCTCCTGACCAGGCACTGACACTCTGCATCCAGGCCAGCCAGTCACTAACACTCCCAGCCAGGCCAGAGCACTGACACTCCCAGTCAGGCCAGCCAGAGCACTGACCTCCAAACCAGGCCAGCCAGGGCTGACACTCCCAGCCAGGCCAGCCAGGCCTAATACTCTCCCAGCTAGGCACAGCCTCCCAGGCAGGCCAGCCAGGCACTGATACTCTCCCAGCCAGGCACTGACACTCCCAGCCAGGCCAGCCAGCACTGACACTCCCCAGCCAGGCCAGCCCAGGCACTGACACTCCCAGCCAAGCCAGCCCAGGCACCTGACACTCCAGCCAGGCCAGCCCAGGAACTGACACTCCCAGCCAGGCACTGACACTCTCACAGCCAGGCCAGCCAGTCACCTAACACTCCAACCAGGCCAGCCAGAGCACTGAGCCTCCCAATGGGCACTAATACTCAGCCAGGCACTGACACTCCAGCCAGGCCAGCCAGGCACAGCCTCTCCAAGCCAGGCACTGCAACACTCCCCAGCTAGGCCAGCCAGGCACACGGCCTCCCAGCCAGGCCAGCCAGGCACTGACACTCCAGCCAGGCCAGCCAGGCACTGATACTCCAGCCAGGCCAGCCAGGCACTGACACTCCCAGCCAGGCCAGCCAGAAACTGGCCTCCCAGCCAGGCACTAACACTCTGCAGCTAGGCCATCAGTCACTAACACTCCCAGCCAGGCCAGCCAGGCCAGCCAGGCACTGACACTCCAAGCCAGGCCAGCCAGGAACGGCCTCCCAGCGGAGCGGCACTCTCACAGCCAGGCCAGCCAGTCACTGACACTTCCATCCAGGCCAGCCAGGCACTAATCTTCTTTCTGAGTTTCTTGTCTCCTGTACGTTTCCTCAAGCTTAAGTTCGATATTTGCTATTTCTCTGCCCAGTTCCTCCCTTCGTATTTCAGATATATTGGCCCCTCTCAGCAGCTCTGTGATTCTTCGCCTTCGTCTATATAGGGAGCGTCTCTTTCTAGTTTACATCATCTCTTCATTTTTCCTAAAGGAATATGGCTGAAATACCTCAAGTGCTACAGAGTTCATTTTTTCTAACCAAAGGTTTGGATTCGTGTTTTTTAGTATATCTTCCCAGATTCATTTAGGTCACGGTTGTCTTGATCCCACTATGTTTTTGCTATTGAAGTTGATGAAGACACCCTCATATCTGATCACGTTTTACTGGGCAGGAGCCCTGTGGCATACATGTCTGTATGTGATCTGAGTGTATTGTCTTTTTACGGTGGTCTATTTTCAAAAGTTGTTCCTGGAATTGTTGGGGAGTTGCAGCCGGAGGTTTGTATACAACCACAATGACAAACTTTTGATGTTCCGGGGGTCAACGCTCCCGCGGCCCGGTCTGTGACCAGACCTCATGGTGAATCAGAGCCTGATCAACCAGGCTGTTACTGCTGGCCGCACATGAGCCAACGTACAGACCACAGCTGGTCAGGCACTGACTTTGGGTGCCTGTCCAGTGCCTGCTTAAAGACAGCCAGGGGTCTATTGGTAATCCCCCTTAAGTATGCTGGGAGGCAGTTGAACAGTCTTGGGCCCCTGACACTTATTGTGTTATCTCTCAACGTGCTAGTGGCACCCCTGCATTTCATTGGGAGGAGTCTTTTGCTTTCATAGGGAGTGACTCTCGTGTGCAAGTTTGGTACTAATCCCTCTAGGATTTTCCAAGTGTATATAATAATGTATCTCTCTCTCGCCTGCGTTCTAGGGAGTACAGGTTTAGGAACTTCAAGCGTTCCTAGTAATTTAGGTGGTTTATCGCAGTTATGCGTGCCGTGAAGGTTCTCTGCACATTTTCTAGTTCAGCAATTTCACCTGCATTGAAAGGTGCAGTTAGTGTGCAGCAATATTCCAGCCTAGATAGAACAAGCGACCTGAAAAGTGGCATCATGGGCTTGGCATCCCTGGTTTTGAAGGTTCTCATTATCCATCCTGTCATTTTTCTAGCAGATGCGATTGCTACAGTGTTATGGTCCTTGAAGGTGAGATCCTCTGACATGATCACTCCCAGATCTTTGACATTAGTTTTTCGCTCTATTGTGTGGTTGGAGTTACAATCCCCTCTTTTTGCTTGTTTACTCTGTGGCATCTGTATAGGTTATAACCTGGGATCCATATTTCGTTATTAAAGTGATCCTTTATGTGGGTCTCTATGAAAGCCATTTGACTCTGAGCAGTCCACTGATGAAAGGTGTTTTGTTGTTCGTTGCTGATTTAGACCCTATATATTTGCAAAGATAAATGTCGTCGTTTCGATGGTATGTGGGGAGGCTTTGTTTGCTGGCTGTGGTTGGTACGTTGGACTACGTGCACAAGCAGTAACAGCCTGGCTGATCAGGCTCTGATCCACCGGGAGGCCTGGTCAAGGACTGGGCCGCTGGGGCGTTGACCCCCGGAATACCCTCCAGGTAATTGGGAAATCAGAAAGTAGGCAGAGAGGAAGGCAGACAGATTGTATGCAGGGTGGCAGGCAGGAAGTTAGGCAGGTGGGTCTAGAACAATCCCATCAGCAATACCTCGCTCAAGTGCGCCAATTATGCGGATTAATTATATACATCAATCCTCTTGTGGACCCGCTATTGCTCTGTTAATTCACTAATTTCAGTGCTGTGTTTGGAAACTGGTCTAGCGGCTGTTGAGCTGTGTTGCTGTGCTTTCCATTTTGCCATTCCCCCTCTCTCTCTGCTGTGATGGTGCTGTGTTGATATACTGCACCGTCTTCCTTATTCTATTGTGCTATGTTGATCTGGAGTGCTGTTTGTCACTGTATCCTTCTGTGTTGATCTGCAAGTGCTGTTTGTCACTGTATCCTTCTGTGTTGATCTGCAGTGCTGTTTGTCACTGTATCCTTCTGTGTTGATCTGCAGTGCTGTTTGTCACTGTATCCTTCTGTGTTTATCTGCAGTGATGTTTGTCACTGTATCCTGTGTTTATCTGCAGTGATGTTTGTCACTGTATCCTTCTGTGTTTATCTGCAGTGATGTTTGTCACTGTATCCTTCTGTGTTGATCTGCAGTGCTGTTTGTCATTCACTGTGTTATGTTGACCTACTGTGCTGTTTGTGATTCCACTGTGTTATGTTGACCTACCGTGCTGTTTGTGATTCCACTGTGTTATGTTGACCTACTGTGCTGTTTGTCATTCACTGTGTTATGTTGACCTACTATGCTGTTTGTCATTCACTGTGTTATGTTGACCTACTGTGATGTTTGTCATTCCACTGTGTTATGTTGACCTACTATGCTGTTTGTCATTCACTGTGTTATGTTGACCTACTGTGATGTTTGTCATTCCACTGTGTTATGTTGACCTACTGTGCTGTTTGTCATTCCACTGTGTTATGTTGACCTACTGTGCTGTTTGTCATTCCACTGTGTTATGTTGACCTACTGTGATGTTTGTCATTCCACTGTGTTATGTTGACCTACTGTGCTGTTTGTCATTCACTGTGTTATGTTGACCTACTGTGATGTTTGTCATTCCCTGTGTTATGTTGATCTACTGTGATGTTTGTCATTTACTGTGTTATGTTGACCTACTGTGATGTTTGTCATTGCACTCTGCTGTGTTGATATTCAGAGCTGTTTGTCATTTCACTGCTGTGTTGATGTGCAGCACTGTCATTTTCGCTGTAATTCTCTAAGTATCTATTATGAAAGTTGTGTGAGAAGAGCCCAATTATTTTGGTGTACAGTGTTATGTTTTTACTGACCTATAGTGGAAAGTGTGTAAACTACGTTAAAATCGATGTTGCAGTATTTTATAATTTAGTTTTACTTGCTAACTAGTTTGGAGAGAATATCATGTTGATTTAGTAATCTATTTTTTATCATTGTATCCAATATAACTATTTGTTTCTAAAACCTTAATATCAAAAGTGCAATATTATTACTGATATACGTTTTTCATTTTTTATTTCATCATTTTTGGGAAATAATTAATGCTAAAGACGGGATAGCACGAGCATAGCTCTTCTTTATTTATAAACTGGTAATTACAAATACTAGTTAATTAATTTGCGACTCGTTATTAATATATTCACAAAAAGTGGTAAACCCGTGTGGATCATCAAGTGCCTCGTGGTTCAGCAACTCGACATATTAATATCAACATATAACGTAAGAGGGAGACAAAAGTGACACCGTGGACGGTATCTAGAAGCCAGACTTAGTAAGACTGCAGGTATTGAAATTGTATGGGGAACTTCCTATTACTTTTTCATCCCCGTAATAATATTCTCCTGAAGTAATGACTGAAGTCAGTCGTCTTGTACCGCAGTCCTGAATGATAATGTAAGACTGTGACCTCTGGATACTGACACTTTGTGAATACTTAGGAATGGAAATTTGTTTTAATAAAAGCGTTTTGTATATCCAAAACCAGACGATGGTAGTTATGCATATCTGACCAGCACACATGAGGCCACAACCAGACAATGGCCACCATCCACACACCTGTTGCCACGACCAGACAATGGTGACCATCCACACACCTGTTGCCAAGACCAGACAATGGTGACCATCCACACATCTGTTGCCACGACCAGACAATGGTGACCATCCACACATCTGTTGCCACGACCAGACAATGGTGACCATCCACACATCTGTTGCCACGACCAGACAATGGTGACCATCCACACATCTGTTGCCACGACCAGACAATGGTGACTATCCACACACCTGTTGCCACGACCAGACAATGGTGACCATCCACATACCTGTTGCCACGACCAGACAATGGTGACCATTTACACATCTGTTGCCACGACCAGACAATGGTGACCATCCACACATCTGTTGCCACGACCAGACAATGGTGACCATCCACATACCTGTTGCCACGACCAGACAATGGCGACCATATACACATCTGTTGCCACGACCAGACAATGGTGACCATCCACATACCTGTTGCCACGACCAGACAATGGTGACCATCCACACACCTGTTGCCACGACCAGACAATGGTGACCATCCACACACCTGTTGCCACGACCAGACAATGGTGACCATCCACACACCTGTTGCCACGACCAGACAATGGTGACCATCCACACACCTGTTGCCACGACCAGACAATGGTGACCATCCACACACCTGTTGCCACGACCAGACAATGGTGACCATCCACACACCTGTTGCCACGACCAGACAATGGTGACCATCCACACACCTGTTGCCACGACCAGACAATGGTGACCATCCACACACCTGTTGCCACGACCAGACAATGGTGACCATCCACACATCTGTTGCCACGACCAGACAATGGTGACCATCCACACACCTGTTGCCACAACCAGACAATGGTGACCATCCACACATCTGTTGCCACGACCAGACAATGGTGACCATCCACACACCTGTTGCCACGACCAGACAATGGTGACCATCCACACACCTGTTGCCACAACCAGACAATGGTGACCATCCACACATCTGTTGCCACGACCAGACAATGGTGACCATCCACACATCTGTTGCCACGACCAGACAATGGTGACCATCCACACACTCTATACAACACAACAACTAGATTATGAGTTTTCGAAAACTGAAGTTTAAAACAGATGGTCAGCTACCTCAACCAGCTACTGTGATGCCACCTGCCATCACCTGCAGACAGATAATTATATGCAAACATCAAGATAGTCGCTCTGTAAACTGTAAACTCTGTTACATATTTCAAGTTTCAGTGCACAGTAACAAAGCCAGAACCTTGTTGTTACCCTCTCGCTCTCACAACGTGAGCAACATTGTGGAAATTGAGACAGAAATTAGGTGAAGACCTGTTCGGGGCATTGTTGGTAGAATCATGTGTCTAGGTGTGTGTGCGCCAAACAATTTCGCCTTCCAAAAAGATGCAATCTACCCATCCCTGTCTATCCTGTCTTACTTCTGTTGATTTTTGAAACATGATTTCCTATCCCTGAAGCCGTGCTGATTGTCATGTATGAGCAAATTCTTTCTCTATGCTCCACCACTCTTCTGACAATCTTCTCCATGACTTTACACACTATACATGTCAGTGACACTACTTTAATGCTGCCTGTCTATCTCCATTCATAAAAATTGGAACTACATTTGCTGTCTTCCACACCTCAGACAGCTGCCCTGTCTTGATAGATTTTTTTTATATTTTATTTAAAAACATAAAGCATACAAAACACGTACAGATTTAAAGCGCATTTTAAAATACAGCTTAACAATAAAATTTTAACGACAATAACATACTATATATAACTACCTGATAGAACTGAAACCGATGCTCTGTCGGTTAGATCAAACATTTCATAATATATGGTCCCAAAAGACCATAAACTTATAACAAAAGGTATACTCTTTTTTTTGTATAATTTATATAATTTATTGAAAACAGGTATGTACAAAGCAGCCAGGAAATACTTGCTGAATATTGTTACACAGGTAAAGGAAACAAAGTATTACACAGTACACTAAATAGAAGTTGACAACCCCAATAACCCTTACAACCATTAATTTATAAAAACTTACAACAACCAAACACTAGAACCAAGTAACTAAACTCTGGTCCGTACATGTATTATAAACCCTTGACATGAACCCCCCCTCCCCTTCTGAAGTACACCATCTTCCCCAAACATCATACAACATACATATTAAAGCAAACTCTGATTGTCGCATTGTCTACACCCTTTACAATCATTACACTCCTGCCAGGAATCATAATAAGAAAACTTTGAGAATAAACCTAACCAATCAACACTATAAATTTTACTATCAATAAATTAAAAACCACATACCATAAGGCTTAAACCCAATCTCCACCCTAACTATAATCAAATGTACTGTCAATATTCATCAACCTTGAAATGAATACCCCTTCATTCTTGGTATTGATCGTACATCTAAAATAAATACCCACTTAACAAAATTTTTTTGCTATAGATACAATGTATAACAACTTGTCTTGGGACTGCCTTCTTGTAAGCTGCACTCTGGGCAAGCACTGTTGACACCGACACTCTGAGACGCTTCTCTCAGACCTACAAGTGGCTATGGGACAAATTTCTAGCTAACTGCAGCCGAAAGAATTCCCCACTACATGCACGATTATGAAAGGATTTAACTTACTTGATGGAGTGGAAATATGTCTCCAAGTCTTCCTAAGCTATAACCCCCTCCAAACACCATGTGTAGGGAAAAACCTTAATCTGCAAAATTTAAGTGGTATTAGTGTCTTGCTCTAAACTCATATATCCCAAACTCAAAAGGGGGTTATCCTCTGAGCAATATCTAAGCAGTATGGGACACTAGCTTCCAGACTTGAACTTAAGAGACGACGCTGGTACATACCAATACAAAAGTGTCCGTCCGCTTAAGACCCACAGATAACTCACTAACGTTTCCCCCAGAAAACTGGCCAGATACTGAGAGAAAGGAAGTCTAGTCTTACTGTAATGGGTCTGGATGGAGAAAGATATCCGCGGTACTTTGGGATATCTCCTCTGGGCCCCCAGGAGAGATGTTGAGTCACGTGGGGAATGCTGCTCTGGTCGTAGCACTTGTTCTCTGGTTGAAGTCTGGTCTGGTAAGAACGCAGGTCATGCGTCGTGAGTCTCACACTGCTTGACCTCCGCAAGGGATTGCCATTTCTCTTTGGCCTATATAACCCAATGTTCATCTATTTGGGCCCTAAACTACCTGTGTCAAGGTGCTAGAACTATATTGTTAATATCTAACGTTGCCCTAATAATCCTAATATTAGTTACTAACTGTACAAACTTGCCTAGGCCTTCCTAGGAGAATAAATCTATCAATTTCATGTACACAATTGTTACCTCCTCCAACTTGAATGTGTATCTTTGTTTTGGTTGGGTGTGTGGGTTCATGAACTCCGAGGACCGATCTGTGGTACGATTAAGGCTCCAAACGGCTCACTTACCCTGTGGAACTTGAGTGACTCAAAAAGTTTCCACACAATGCATACAAGTACCTTTATACAATTTTGCTTATACATATACCTACAAAATGAAGCTCCATAACCACAATATTACAACCACAACTTAATCACGTTTCACCCAAGACATATTTGCTTTCTTAGCCATAATCACTACCCTTATGTTAATTTAAAACTCCATGATGATATCCTTTATGACTGCACAAACAATTATGCTTTATATCCTCAACCTCGGCCAATCATATATGTATTACTTAAAAAGGTACCTCCACCACACCTCACAAACTGTAGGTAATTGTACCTTTATAGTTACAACATATAATAAAGCATAACATTTATTACACAAAATTTTTCATGATTGATAAAAAATATTACAACAACAAGATTCTCTTAGCCTCATAACCAAATCTGTTTGCCAATGAACATTATATGATCATAATGCAATACATAGTAATACCACAAAACCCAACACCACCTTTATTTATCTCATTGATAATTAACATAATTAACTTTGAATTATACTAACGATGTTAAGCCATCGTCTAAAGCCTATAGCACTTGTCAAACAAACAGCAAACAGCCGAATGATTACCTTTTCTTATCCATGGCACAACAGCTGCTCACAGAGGAAACCCACCTACACTCTTTCCCTTACTTTATCACCTTCCCTTTCCCTCTAATTCCATGCAACAAAGCATCATTCTTGCAGACATTACACTTACATTCCATTTTACAGTCATTAGTAAATTCTAAAAAAGTCATCCGTCTCCCTTAAACCTCACCCCCCCCCCCTGACATTCATTCACACTCCAGCAAATCATACCAGAATCACCCTGCTCACACTCACTGCCACCTACACAAGATCTCACATCTATCCTTACGCTACGCCCCCCCTCCCGTATCCAGCTCTTTTGATCCAACGTTACCTATAACTCAACAACTTCTCCACCGTCATAGTATGATACGCCTCTGGAAATTCCTTCACCCATGCCCTGCCATACAACTCTCTATTCCTACAACTCATGCGGTAAAACTACACCGCCAGAGCCTTTATCCTAACATCACCCTGTATCTCCCTCATACTCCAAGAAATATGTATATAATCTGCCCCCAAATACATGATCGCTCTCCGTACATCGCTACCAACACCCCCAATATCTAAACTTAAAACCCACAACGTTGATACACCCCCACCCCCAACCCCTTTAAGCACCCTACTGAACCATAACCTCACTTGACCTAACTCCTCGCAAAAATATATTGCATGATACGCTGTATCAAAACCCCCACACCACGCACATATCCCCTCCTTCACTAACCCCATAGTAAACAAAACAGCTTTAGATGCCAAAACCCCATGTAGGAAATGATATACCGTTGCTTATTCCCGAGAAGGCAGCTTCAACCTTACCAAATCTATCCATACACTCCTCCAATCGTACATAGGGAATACCGTTTCACCTAACACTGTCTCCATTCCCGCCCCACCCCCGACCCTAACTAGACGCCCTACCTTTACCCGGCCAGGATCCCTAACTGCCAATAGATTCCATAACATATCTTCACACCTCAGCAAAGCTCTCCCACTCCACCATCTGCATACCTCTCTCATCACTTGACCCACCCGCCTACCCCATACCCCCGCCTCTCCCAAGAACCTATGCTTCCCATACATTTATATCCCTTGTAACATACACGCCAAATTTATTAAACCCATTCCCCCTTCATGCACAGGTTTCATCACAACCTCCTTGTTCAACCAGTGCCTACCATAGCCCCATATATATCTAATTGCCCTCATTTGTAACAAGATCACATCCCTCTCAACCAGGGGATATACAGCTGCTATATGCAACAATTTGCTATAAATTAAAACATTAACGACAATTACCCTCTGCAAAATCGTGACATCCCCCAGTTTCCATCCACTCATTCTCCCCAATGCCGCCTTAACTACAGCCTCAGGCTCAACATTCTTTCTCCTTATCATGCAATTCCAATCGCCACCAATAACAGTTATTAAAGGTAAGCCTTGCAGATGGAAAACTAGCTCCTCACAAACAAAATCCTCTTTCGTTTTCCTACAATTTACTGCCGGCAGATAAACACCTATAAAGCACACCTTGTTCTCACCCCAATACCCTTCTACTCTTACCACCCTACCCCCACCCCCCTCCTCTCAGGTCAATAGATGGAAAGGGCTGGATTCTCGAACACTTACAGCCACCCCACCCTTGAATCTGTATGAGCTCCCTGCATACATCTTATACCCATTCAATCGTAATTCACACCCCAACCGGAAATTATGCTCTTGTATAAAGCATAAATCGATATTTAAACACTTTAAAGTGACCTCAACCCAACTTCGCTTGACCTCAGACTTGAGGCCATTAGCATTCATAGTAAGACACCTGAAGGTTCCTCTGTGCCTCTGCAGATTCTGTACACTTGCCTATACAACACCTACTTTCCCCACTCTATCTGTTTCTATCACCATCCATGTCAGTATACCTTTTATGCTCCTGATCTCTTCCCTTCTCTTTACCCCCCCCCTCCTCCTTGGCACACCTTGCCACATCAACCCAAGTCTTCTTAGACTTTTGGGCAGGCATAAGGACATTGTCCCCTTCCGATCCACTCGGCCTCTTCCGAGAGCTCTCAAATGTCTCCATATCCTCATTCCCGTTATGATGATGCACCTCTACATCCACCACCTGCACTCATAAAGGAGAACTCTCTACCTCTTTCCCCACACACTGCCCTACAATGCTCTCCACAACCTCCCCAGACTCTACATCACCTGCCAAGCCTTCCGCTTGTAAGGACCCTATATCCAAAGGGCTGTCCAACAGCTTCTGAAGATCCTCCAGGATTGGTGCATCCAGACCCATATCCAACACAGCAGGCCCTGTTGACTCCACTCCTTCAGAATCTTGACTCTCCGCAGCCAGCGGTATAGTATATACACACTCCTCCTCAACATCCATGATGTCACTCCACTTTGCTGATGTTACAACGCCCAAGTCCTCTTGACTCGTCACCACATCATCTACCTTCGTTTCATTGTCAGGTTATCGATATGGCTGATGATTCTTCCTGCGGTCACAATTCATTGCCATGTGACCCACTGACCCGCAGATATGACACTTACGCAGCTGTCCGGTGATGTACACCTGTGTACGGAAGTCTTCCATAACTATGTAGGATGGTATTTGTCTCCTCAGGGTCATCTTTAATGTAAAAGAACCCTCAAGGAATCTGGTATAAAGTCCCTGTCTCTATTGTCCAATGGTAGCCTCATGTATTACGCCATACTGTCCAAAGGTGTTCCTGATGTCCTGCACCCCAGCCTTGAATGGAACATTACAAATTTTTATCCAGGAATAGTAGCTTGACACATCCTTCATATGCACATCTACTCCAGGGTTGACCTCATACAGGCGCTCTTGATGCCGCTCCACCACACGATCGTAAACACTGGTAGTTAACATCTTCACAAAGATTCTTGTGGCCCCATTCAAAGATATGCCATATAATTCATCGTGAAGAATCCTGTATGTGTCTCGAATAATGGCTGGTAAGAACATGTCTGCATTGTTAGTTTATATGGCTCCTTTCAACAACTCAATGCATACGGTATTCACCCGGCATTTACTCCTCTCCGCCATTTTGTGGAAAACAATACAAGTTCCACAATCGACCACCAGGGACTGCTCAGCAACACCCTCTCAATGTCAGAGCTGAGCGGGTACTCCTCTATAGAAAACTCAATAATAACGTAAGAAGATAAACAATTTTATTAATTTTGTAAAAAATATAAAACACTTGAACATGAAATTAATCCTACTTTAATTAAGCAAAAATAAAAAATAAAATATGTAAATAATCAGTGATTCAAAGCTAATATGTATACAATGATGTAGTAGAGAATGGTGCCATGCCAATGTTCTGGGCACATAGCTCTGAATCGTGGTATGGAACGCCAAGCAGTTGTTGATGATGGGGGAATGGTCTCACAGGTGGACGTGACTGTTGAAACAGAAGACAATGTCTTCAACACAAGTAGGGATTCTGACGAACAGAGGTTGACTATTATCCTCAGACCATCACAAGACTTTTGAAGCAGTTAAGTCACCAGTAAAGATCCGCCATGATACACTGGTGGAGTTATAACTGGGTGAAGGCTGCTTGAATGGTGTGTAGCTGATTGGGTGGTCAGCTACGTGCGGAAGGGGGGGGGGCAGTGTAGGTAGAGATGTCAAAGTGACATCTCTGATCTTGTAATGAACATGGCTGCCCTTCTATATCTCACCTCTGTCGAATGACCCGAGTCGACCCGAGCCTGCTGCAGTATTCCTTCTTTCTTTTGTTCTTATTTTCTTATGATAGGCGAACAGTCTTTAAAAGAAATGGTGAGGATTGAAAGATGACAGAACACTACGTAAGTCAAATCAAGGCAGGAATAAATTGGAGTCTAAAACCCTAAACAAGAGTGAAGCTCTTATTGAAACCAACTTAATCCAAAACATATAATAATTTAGACATGAGTGGAACCAATGCTTAGAGATTTGATGGGAGCCGCAAGTCAGATGACTGACCATCGGTCGGAGACACCCTCATCGCCTCCCACCGGGTGCAGAAGGAGGAAGGACAATAGCAGGAACTATGCACCCACCCTAACTAAACAAGCAGACTGCCCAACAACCTACCACCACCATTCATTCATACTTCCACCACTCCTTTCTAATGAACTTTTTCCTCACACTCCCCCATTCCAAGACTTATAGTCAAGGAACATTAGAAGAATTAGCGAGGAAAAAGTTCCTATGAATAAAAATCGTGTAATTTACCAATATTCTACTGACTGTCACAACTTAACCAGTCAGAAAAATAATTGGACGAACCATTGATATACACTATATGAAACTTGAAAGCTTGGAGAGCCAATGTCCACCTCAAGAGGCGACTGTTGGTTCCCTTAAAAGTCTCTAGGTATATCAAAGGTTTATGATCTGTTTCTACAATGAATTCTTTACCTAGCAGATAACACTTAAATTTTGAGATACCCCATACAACGGCCAAGTATTCCTTTTCAATGGTGGTGTATCTATTCTGCTGGAAGAGGGTTTTAGACCTAGAAGACATACAGGAAATAAGATAGTGTGTATTTTTTGTTTTAAGCCATTGACACCTCTTGCATGACCTATAATACTTAGAAATCTGCGAGTACATACCTGGCTAGAAATAACTGCTTAATTTTATGCCATGTCTTACGATGGGCCAAGTGTTCACCCACTGGCAAGTCATCAGCCATTTGGAGAACTGTCTCCCGGCATTGGCTCGGAACAACTAAGATGAAATAATCTACCTCATCTGAATTGAATTTAAACACGATACCCTCATTTTCATCTGAGAGTGAACAGGTGATCCTGCTACCTCACTTTCGAGGGCAGTATCATCTGCTTCTACCTTCAAATGAATACTATTATCATGAGAAATTGCAGTTTCCAGTACGGAACTGTCAAGTGGCTTTTCAAACTTTAGAGAAGGTGGAGGGTGGGGAGAAAGAAAGAGAGGGAGAGGTGGAGAGAAAGAGAGGTAGAAGATGGGAGAGAGAGAGAGGTGGAGAGAAATAGGAATAGAGGAGGTGGGGCTGGGGAGTGGAGGTGGAGAGAAAGAGAGGGAGAGGTGGAGAGAAACAGGGGTAGAGGAAGAGATAGAGAGAGAGGAGAGAAAAAGAGAGAAAGGTGGAGAGAAAGAGGGATAAAGGAGGTGGGGTGGGGAGTTGTAAGGGGGAGAGTTATGGGGAGGTGGAGAAAAGAGGGAGAAGGAGACTAGAGAGAGAGAGAAAGAGGGGGAGGGAAGGAGGGAGAAAGGAAGGAATAAAGAGAGAAGGGGAATGGGGGAAGGGAGTGAGAGGAAGAGAAAAGCGAAGAGAGAGAGGAAAGAAAATGAAGGAGAGAGAGGTGAAGGCAAGGGTATGGGTAGGGTACTATCAAGTCACAGTGAGGTGTTAATTGGCCTGTGTGAGTATATATGTATATGTGTGTCCTTGTGTGAGCATTAGTTTTGGGTCTGAGTGCATGTGTGAACATGTGTGTGCATTTTGCGTGTGTATGGGCACTCAGAATGTTTGTACGGTCCATGTGTACATGTGGCTCACTGGCCTGACTTTGATCTAATGCTGACTCAACCACCTATACATGTGGGCATAGTGGGGTATGTGGATGGTACTACTGTGTTGGTGGGTGGGACAGAAGAGCTGGTTAATGTGGGACGTATTATACAGGTCTTTGGGGCGGCAACGGAGATGAAGGTTAATGGCCCCAAGTCTAAGTTATTGGAAGTGGGTACGTGGGTGGGGGGCTTGGGGAAGGTGTATGGATGGAATGTTGTGGATAGGATAAAGATCTGTGGAATTGTGTATATGACGGATGTGAGAGTGGTCAGGCAGGTGAATTCTAAAGAGGTGGTGGGTAGGGCTCTGGGTAGAATGAGGGGTTGGAGGGTGGGGGATGTTACGCTGTTGCAACGGGTGGTGGTGGTGAACACCCTTGTATACAGTAAGGTGTGGAATGTCACTGCCGTGTATCCTTTAAGGATAACCAACATCAGGGATTTTTTTTTATATTTTATTTAAAAGTTTTCATCACAATCTCACCTTCAAGGACCATAACACCCGTAGTAGCAATCGCATCTGCTAGAAAAATGACAGGATGGATAATGAGAACCTTCAAAACCAGGGATGCCAAGCCCATGTTGACACTTTACAAATAGCTTGTTTTATCTAGGCTGGAATATTGCTGCACACTAACTGCACATTTCAAGGCAGGTGAAATTGCTGACCTTGAAAATGTGCAGAGAACCTTCACGGCACGCATAACTGCGATAAACCACCTCAATTACTGGGAACGCTTGAAGTTCCTAAACCTGTACTCCCTAGAACGCAGGCGGGAGAAATACATTGTTATATACACGTGGAAAATTCTCGAGGGATTAGTACCAAACTTGCACACGAAAATCACTCCCTACGAAAGCAAAAGACTCGGCAGGCGATGTAACATCCCCCCAATGAAAAGCAGGGGTGCCACTAGCACGTTGAGGGACAACACAATAAGTGTGAGGGGCCCAAGATTGTTCAACTGCCTCCCAGCATACATAAGGGGGATTACCAACAAACCCCTGGCTGTCTTCAAGCAGGCACTGGACAGGCACCTAAAGTCGGTACCTGACCAGCCAGGCTGCGTGTGGTCAGCAGTAACAGCCTGGTTGATCAGGCTCTGGTCCAACATGATGCCTGGTCACAGACCGGGCCGCGGGGGCGTTGACCCCTGGAATTCTCTCCAGGTAAACAATGTATTACATCAATGGATGTGCCACACCACCAGGTGCCATAAGCCGTAACACTCTAGATACATGACACCCAATTATTCCCATGAACCCTGTATGACTAACAACCTTTATACATCACATACAAACAATGAGTATAACTTATATGTAAAGCAAAATACAAATGAAACATCTCAATACCCTTCGTGACAAGGGTACAACTAGTAAAATGCTAAAATATAACTAACCAACACATAATACTAATGCATGGCCTTAACCTGTACCAAATTCCTTCGTTTATAAGGAAAACGTCTCCCCCCTACCCATTGACATACCTGTCAGAACATCATATAAACTAGCATATATATCCATATAAGTGATATTCAACATGGCATAACCGTTTACTATGTTCCTCAATTACAACAATGGACAATTATATAACTTGATACTCTTAACAAGGTTATATCATATTTCATACGAAAAATGTACCTAACTAACACATAATACTAATGCATGCCCAAAACCTCTATACCATATTTTATACTATTACACAAAAGTCTTCTCCACTCTTCCATTCAATAACTGTAACTTCCACTGTTTATACTCCGTACAATTATATGAGGAACTAATATCCACTCACAGGGTTTATACAACAATTCATAACAGGAGTCACAATATAATAATCAGTCTCATAGGAAGTACTGAGCTTTTATACATATACGTATATATGACTCTCAAAGTTTATTACAATGTGAATCCCTATTACAGCACCTGATCTTTATGCTCTATCCGGTACCTGTTTATTCGGCATAATATATAAATTATCAGTCACACTGAATGCCGCACAAAAGGACCAAGACATCCAGTGAAATTCTCCACTCGTTACAGGATTACCAACCAAAAGCATGATACACCTTCGTAAGAGCTATGCTTAACATACAACAAGCTCCCATTTTAACCGAATCTGCTTCTCTGTTGTCGCCCTTAATGCTCTCATTGCACTACATAAGACTTACCATACCGTACATCATGCATACCACGAAACACTCTTCAACCTCAAGGTTCCACTATCACACAATTCCAATAAGGAATAGTCCAAACGCTCCACTTGACCTTTCACGCCTTGGTAGCCTATCCAAGCACTACGAGGAGAAGGCCACTACACAAGGTCACACTACACCCCCCACTGCCCCATCCAAAGGCCAGGCAAACTCACACATATTCCCTGACATAAAGTCCAACCCCTGAGTCCGTCATGTAAGTCAAACAATTATGCAATTTCCACTCATATCAACTAACCTACCCTATCCAAAAAAGTCAGAAACGTCCAGCCCACAATAAACAACTGTCCCCCATCCCCATCTTCCCTCAGCCCCTACTCTCTCCTACCCCCCCTCTTTAGCTTACAAACCTACAAACTATGACATTCATCCTCACAATCCCCGCCTCAATAGTTCTCTTCCCCAACCCACTCATTGCTCCCTCACTCATTCCAGAATTTTCCAGTTTATGATTGGATGGGGATTTGGGTGCTGTTCAGGAAGATTCGTTTATTGCCTAAGGTCAGGGAGGTGGTCTACACATTTGTATTTGGTATATTGGCATCAAGGTCTGAATTATATAGGATGGGGTTGGTAGGAACAATTGAATGTCAGAGGTGCGGGGATGAGGAGACAGCATATCATGCTGTCTATTTTTGTGAGTCTTTAGAGGTGGTGAGGCTGTGGTTGGCAAATGTGATTGGATTGGTGGGGGGAGGGGGAGAAAATTTTCGTCCTTACGGGCTTTAAGCTTTGATGTCGGGGGAGTATGGAGAGAGGTGGGGAGGGCAATCATGTATGTAGTTGCAGATTTTTTTTTATGTATCATGGGGAATGAGGGAGGTGGGAGGGGACTGTAGGGTGAAAGCCTTAGCGGCTCACGTGTATTGTTCAGTGTGTAGGAATAGGCTATTATATGGAGGTAAATGGGTATCGAGTTTCTCTGAGGGATATAGGACATAAAGGTAGCAAAGTTATTACGGTGATGCAGAGTAGAGCTGGAATGGACTGGATTCTTTGGAAGACAGAGTAGGTCGGGAGGGGGTCAATGTTGTGTTGAATAAGGTTTTTAGGGTGCCTAGTAGTGTGAATGTTGGGGGAGGGGAAAGACTGGCAACGCATATGCTCTTTCACTGAGCGATGGGGAAAAGACAGATGACGCGGAAAGCAGCGGCATAGGTATGAGAAGATGACAGTATGAACTTGGCTGGACTTTACTTTACATTATGATGTGACAAGAAACAGGTTCAAGGGAAAGGAGTACGCAAAAAGGGGCTTTCTAAAGTGTTGGAGCATGGTAATTGATGGTTTTTATGAGACAGGAAGATATAGTTCCTGGATGTTGTAAGGGATCATGTTAATAATGTTCTCAAATATTACATATCTTGTTCATTATAAGTACTCTCAAAACAGGTAACTATAATTTGTTGTGGAGACATTGTAATACTACCACAAGTTACCTGGTATCAGATAAGGTTTTTACATTGTATCATTGTCATTATCTAATGTTAGGGTAAAGATCAGATTTATATTCATTATATCATTGTCATTAGGCAATGTCAAAGGATTGTACTGTTTTGTATAGCTTTTGGCTTTATTGATGCCCACGATTTTATTGTGTGGGATTTAATTAGAATTTTTTTGTATGATGATTCAGGGTATCATCATAGTACATAAATCTTATGTATAGCAGTACTTAATTTTTTGTGTGTGTGTGTTTGTGTGTGTGTTTATGAATTATCGTATGTTGTTATGGTGATATATGCTCTGTGGGTTAGGATACATGCTTGGATTAAGTGATAGGAGTAGTCTAATAGGGATAGGGGTAGGAAATTAAGTTAGTCTTTTGTCAAGTGTTATGTGTCTTGTGGACAATTTATTTTGTAAAGTTCATTTTATTAACTTGAAATATTCAATTCGATGGTTAATCCTTTATATGTTGGTTAGAAATCACAACTTGAGTGGTATCAGATAAGAATTAGTATCATTGTTATTATGTAATGTTACAGTATCGCACAGTTTTCACATTATTCCGTTGGCAGTTTTGATGCCTACGACCTCTTTGTTGGAGATATTTAGTGATATTCTTGCATATAGGTTCTATGTAGCAGTACTTTGTTATTATCATATAGGATATAGTGTCCTGTGTTCATTGAATTTTTTTTGTGTAACATAAGGTTTTTATATTATCTCTATGATGTTCAGAAACCACAAGTGGAATGGTATCAGATAAGAATTTTCATTGTATCATTGTCATTATGTACCATTATGTGTTTTTTAAATAAAAAAAAAACACCTCCTCACTAGTTCCTTCTTTGTTTATCCTTCTTCCTAGAATACCTACTTCCTAGATTCTTAGCTACCTAGTGTGTACTCACCTATTTGTACTCACCTATTTGTGGTTGCAGGGGTCGAGTCATAGCTCCTGGCCCCACCTCTTCACTGATTGCTACTAGGTCCTCTCTCTCCCTGCTCCATGAGCTTTATCAAACCTCGTCTTAAAACTATGTATGGTTCCTGGCTCCACTATGTCGCTTTCTAGGCTATTCCACTTCCTGACAACTCTATGACTGAAGAAATACTTCCTAACATCCCTTTGACTCATAGGAGTCTTCCACTTCCAATTGTGACCCCTTGTTTCTGTGTCCCCTCTCTGGAACATCTTGTCTCTGTGTACTCACCTAATTGTACTCACCTAATTGTGGTTGCAGGGGTCGAGACTCAGCTCCTGGCCCCGCCTCTGCGCTGCCCGCTACTGGGTATCTGCTCTCCCTGCTCCATGAGCTTTATCATACCTCGTCTTAAAACTGTGTATGGTTCCTGCCTCCACTATGTCTTTCTCTAGACTATTCCACTTCCTGACTACTCTGTGGCTGAAGAAATGCTTCCTAACATCCCTTTGACTCATCTGAGTCTTCAGCTTCCAGTTGTGTCCACTTGTTCCCTCTCTGGAACATCCTGTCACTGTCTACCTTGTCGATTCCCCGCAGTATTTTGTATGTCGTTATCATGTCTCCTCTGACCCTTCTTTCCTCCAGTGTTGTTAGTCCTATTTCCCTCAGCCTTTCTTCATAGGACAGACCCCTGAGTTATGGAACTAACCTTGTCGCAAACCTTTGCACTTTCTCTAGTTTCTTTATGTGCTTGACCAGGTGTGGGTTCCAGACTGGTGCTGCATATTCTAGTATGGGCCTGACGTACACGGTGTACAGTGTCTTAAACGAGTCCTTGTTAAGGTAACGGAACGCTAATCTTAGGTTTGCCAGTCGCCCATATGCTGCCGCAGTTATCTGGTTGATGTGTGCCTCCGGAGACGTGCTTGGCGTTATACTCACCCCAAGGTCTTTCTCCTTTTCCGAGGTTTGTAGCCTTTGTCCGCCTAGCCTGTACTCTGTCAGCGGTCTTCTTTGCCCTTCTCCGATCTTCATGACTTTGCATTTGGTGGGATTGAATTCGAGAAGCCAGTTGCTAGACCAGATGTCAAGCTTGTCCAGGTCTGTTTGAAGTCCTGCTTGGTCCTCCTCCGATGTGATTCTCCTCATTGTGTGTGTGAGAGTCAGTGTGCACCCGGAAAATAGCCCTCCTTGCTTACTCCTTAGCCAATCTTCCTGTCAAGTAAATGCTATCTACCTGCTAGTAAGTGCTATTTACTCTAATTCTGATAGCTTTCAGGAGTGAGGGACCCTTAGGTTCCAGAATGCAGAGATTGGTGCTGTTGCAGTCCCAACTAGATGAATATTACCTGCGTCTGGCAGAGAAGTGGTAGTGGTCCACTTAAGAGTAACTCAGGTCAGATAACTGACAGTGATAAGGATATGTGTGAACTTTCAACACCTACTTCCTCTCAGTTTTTACTCAGGAACATACTAGAGAAATTCCAGAAATAATAAATTATGTAGAACAGGACGATAATAAACTATGCACTATTGGGGTAACTAGTGACATGGTCCTCAGACAAATAGAGAAATTAAAACCTAACAAATCCCCAGGCCCTGATGAACTGTTTGCAAGAGTTTTAAAGAAATGTAAAGAGGAACTTAACAAACCTTTGGCAAATCTTTTCAATATATCACTTCAATCTGGCATAGTGCCAGACAAGTGGAAAATGGCAAATGTAATACCTATTTACAAGGCAGGTGACAGGTCCTTAGCTTCGAAATATAGACCAATAAGCCTTACCTCCATAGTTGGTAAATTCATGGAATCAATAATTGCCGAAGCAATTTGTAGCCATCTTGAAAGACATAAATTGTTTAATGAATCTCAGCACGGTTTTACAAAAGGGCGTTCCTGTCTTACGAATTTACTAACTATCTTCACTAAGGTGTTTGAGGAAGTAGATCATGGTATTGAATATGATATTGTGTATATGGACCTCAGTAAGGCTTTCGATAGAGTTCCACATCAAAGGCTGTTGAGAAAACCTAAGGCACACGGAATAGGAGGATAAATTTTTTCCTGGGTAGAGGCATGGTTGACAAATAGGCAGCAGAGAGTTTGCATAAATGGGGAGAAGTCAGAATGGGGATACGTCACAAGCGGTGTTCCACAGGGGTCAGTGTTGGGCCCCTTGTTGTTCACAATTTACATAAACGACGTAGATGAGGGAATAAATAGCGACATAAGCAAATTTGCTGATGACACCAAAATAGGCTGTCCAATTCATTATAATGAGTCTATTCAAATCCAGGAGGATTTGAATAGACTGATGCAGTGGTCGGAGAAGTGGCAGATGCAGTTTAATATAGACAAATGCAAAGTTCTAAATGTTGTACAGGAGAATAACCATGCCACATATAAACTAAATAATGTAGATCTTAATATTACTGATTGCGAAAAGGATTTAGGAGTTCTGATTAGCAGTAATCTGAAACCAAGACAACATTGCATAAGTGTTCGTAATAAAGCTAACAGAATCCTTGACTTCATATCAAGAAGTATAAATAATAGAAGTCCTCAGGTTGTTCTTCAACTCTATATATCCTTGGTTAGGCCTCATTTAGATTATGCTGCTCAGTTCTGGTCACCGTATTAAAGAATATATAGAAATGCACTGGAAAACGTACAAAGGAGGATGACAAAGTTGATCCCATGTATCAGAAATCTTCCCTATGAGGATAGACTGAGGGCCCTGAATCTGCACTCTCTAGAAAGGGGGGATATGATTGAGGTGTATAAATGGAAAACAGGAATTAATAAAGAGGATGTAAATAGCGTGCTAAAAATATCTAGTATTGACAGGACTCGCAGCAATGGTTTTAAATTGGAAAAGTTCAGATTCAGGAAGGATATAGGAAAGCACTGGTTTGGCAATAGAGTTGTGGATGAGTGAAAAAAACTTCCGAGTACCGTCATAGAAGCTAAGACGTTGTATAGTTTTAAAAATAGGTTGGATAAATACATGAGTGGGTGTGGGTGGGTGTGAGTTGGATCTGACTAGCTTGTGCTACTAGGTCAAGGCATTGGCTTAAGTCGGTGGGAGAATTGGACCTGCCTCGCATGGGCCAGTAAATCTGCTGCAGTGTTCCTTCTTTCTTATGTTCTTATGATCTCTTGTTGCAGTTAGTGTCTTACTCTCCGGTATCCTTGATCCTTTGCAAACACTTTTACACTTTGCTCCTATGATAAGTTATATACATAAATATAATTTTTTTTTAAACAAATCGGCCGTCTCCCACCGAGGCAGGGTGACCCAAAAAGAAAGAAAATACCAAAAAAGAAAATACTTTCATCATTCAACACTTTCACCTCACTCATACATAATCATTGTCTTTGCAGAGGAGCTCAGATACGACAGCTGAGAATAAGTCCCTCCCAGCTGTCACTATCCTAGTCCACTCCTTTAAAGTGCAGGCATCCCATTTCCAGGACTCAAGTCCAACTAAATAAATTAACTGGTTTCATTGAATCCCTTCACAAAATGTTACCCTGCTCACACTCCAACAGCTCGTCAGGTCCCCCAAAACATTCGTCTCCATTCACTCCTATCTAACACGCTCACACATGCTTGCTGGAAGTCCAAGCCTCTCGCCCACAAAACCTCCTTTATCCCCTCCCTCCAACCTTTTCGAGGACGACCCCTACCCCGCCTTCCTTCCCTTCAGATTTATGCGCTCTCCAAGTCATTCTACTTTGATCCATTCTCTCTAAATGACCAAACCACCTCAACAACCCCTCTTCACCCCTCTGACTAATACTTTTAGTAACTCTACACCTCCTCCTAATTTCCACACTCCGAATTTTCTGCATAATATTTACACCACACATTGCCCTTAGACAGGACATCTCCACTGCCTCCAGCCGCCTCCTCGCTGGAGCATTTGCAACCCATGCTTCACACCCATATAAGAGTGTTGGTACCACAATACTTTCGTACATTCCCTTCTTTGCCTCCATTCATAACGTTTTTTGTCTCCACAGATACCTCAACGCACCACTCACCTTTTTTCTTCATCAATTCTATGGTTAACCTCATCCTTCATAAACCCATCCGCTGACAAGTAAACTCCCAAATATCTGAAAACATTCACTTCTTCCATAATCCCTTTCTCCAATGTGATATCTAATTTTTCTTTATTTAAATCGTTTGATACTCTCATCACCTTACTCTTATCTATGTTCACTTTCAACTTTCTACCTTTACACACCCTTCGAAACTCGTCCACTAACCTTTGCAACTTTTCTTTAGAATCTCCCATAAGCATAGTATCATCAGCAAAAAGTAACTGTGTCAACTCCCATTTTGTATTTAATTCACCATAATTTAATCCCACTCCTCTCCTCAACAACCTAGCATTTACTTCTTTTACAACGCCTTCTATAAATATATTAAACAACGATGGTAACATTACACAGCCCTGTCTAAGACCTACTTTTACCGGGAAGTAATCTCCCTCTCTCCTACAAACCCTAACCTGAGCCTCACTATCCTCATAAAAACTCTTTACAGCATTCAGTAACTTACTACCTATTCCATACACTTGCAACATTTGCCACATTACTCCCCTATCCACTCTATCATATGCTTTTTCTAAATCCATAACTGCAATGAAAACTTCCCTACCTTTATCTAAATACTGTTCACATATATGCTTCACTGTAAACACTTGATCTACACATTCCCTACCCACTCTAAAGCCTCCTTGCTCCTCTGCAATCCTACTCTCTGTCTTACCTCTAATTCTTTCAATAATAACCCTACCGTACACTTTACCTGGTATACTCAGTAAACTTATTCCCCTATAATTCTTACAATCTCTTTTATCCCCCTTCCCTTTATATAAAGGAACTATACATGCTCTCTGCCAATCCCTAGGTACCTTCCCCTCTTTCATACATTTATTAAACAACAATACCAACCACTCCAACACTATATCCCCCCCCCCTGCTTTTAACATTTCTGTCATTATCCCGTCAGTTCCAGCTGCTTTAACCCCTTTCATTCTATATAATGCCTCACGCACCTCCCCCACACTCACATCCTGCTCCTCTTCACTCCTAAACGATGTTGTACCTCCCTGGCCAGTGCATGAAATTACCGCCTCCCTTTTTTCATCAACATTTAAAAGTTCCTCAAAATATTCCTGCCATTCCAGCTCCTCATCTACTAACTCCCCTACTCTGTTTTTAACTGACAAATCCATTCGTTCACTAGGCTTTCTTACCTTGTTTATCTCACTCCAAAAAAATTTCTTGTTTTCAACAAAATTTCTTGACAGAGCCTCTCTCATTCTCTCATCTGCTCTTCTTTTTCACTCTCTCACCACTCTCTTCACCTTTCTTTTACTCTCCATATACTCTGCTCTTCTATTAACACTTCTGTTTTGTAAAAACCTCTCATAAGCTATCTTTTTCTCTTTTATCACACCCTTTACTTCTTCATTCCACCACTCACTCCTCTTTCCTCCTGCACCCACCCTCCTATAGACACAAACTTCTGCCCCACATTCTAATACTGCATTTTTAAAACTATCCCAACTCTCTTCAACCCCCCCACTACTCATACTTGCACTAGCCCACCTTTCTGCCAATAGTTGCTTATATCTCACCCTAACTTCCTCCTCCCTTAGTTTATACACTTTTACCTCTCTCTCTTACTTGCTGTTGCCATTTTATTTTTGTCCCATCTACCTTTTACTCTAACTGTAGCTACAACTAAATAATGATCCGATATATCCATTGCCCCTCTATAAACATGTACATCCTGAAGCCTACCTATCAACCTTTTATCCACCAATACATATTCTAACAAACTACTTTCATTATGTGCTATATCATACTTTGTATACTTATTTATCATCTTTTTCATAAAATATGTATTACTTATTACCACACCTCTTTCTACACATAGGTTAATTAACGGTTCCCCATTTACATTTACCCCTGGCACTCCAAATTTACCTACTACTCCCTCAACTACATTTTTACCCACTTTAGCATTAAGATCCCAAACAACAATTACTCTCTCACTTGGTTCAAAACTCCCCACACACTCACTCAACATTTCCCAAAATCTCTCTCTCTCCTCTACACTTCTCTCTTCTCCAGGTGCATAAACACTTACTATAACCCACTTTTCACATCCAACCTATATTTTACTCCACATAACCCTTGAATTTATACATTTATATTCCCTCTTTACCTGCCATAACTGATTATTCAACATTATTGCCACTCCTTCTTTAGCTCTAACTCTATTTGAAACCCCTGACCTAATCCCATTTATTTCTCCCCACTGAAACTCTCCTACCCCCTTCATCTTTGTCTCACTTAAAGCCAGGACATCCAGTTTCTTTTCATTCATAACATCTACAATCATCTCTTTCTTATCATTCGCACAACATCCACGCACATTCAAACATCCCACTTTGACGGTTTTCTTTTTCTTTTTAGTAAATCTATACAGGAAAAGGGGTTACTAGCCCATTGTTCCCGGCATTTTAGTTGACTTTTACAACACGCATGGCTTACAGAGGAAAGATTCTTATTCCACTTCCCCATGGATATGAAAGGAAAAGCAATAAGAACAAGAACTATTAAGATAAAATCAAAGAAAACTCAGATGAGTGTGTATACTTAAGCACACAGCCTTATTATGGCAGTATCACTTCCTGGAGGTCTATTGATATGCCAACCTTCACTGATACTTTTATTTTGTTTTTACTTTCTTCCTTTTGTTTGTTTGTTATCTTTTCGCACTTGCTATATGATACCTCACAGTTCACTCACTAACCAACTTACTGTATGATACCTCACAGTTCACTCACTAACCAACTTACTGTATGATACCTCACAGTTCACTCACTAACCAACTTGACTTTCTGACTTTGGGTTTACTTGTCCTTGTAAGTTGACTATTTGTAGCTCTGTGGCAGCAGGTGCCTGCTAGGCCTCTAACAGGCATTGGCACTTTCAAATTAGCTGAAATTTCAGTCTCTGTCTCGCCTATTTCACTTTTAAGTCCTCGATGTCACATGTTGGGTTGTTCACTGACCCAGTCACTATCACTGTCTTCTGCTAGGGCTGAAACACCCTCTAAAACACTAAAATTCTGGGAGCCTTGTTGCCCCTACACTCAGACCACCGTACTGTGTGTGTACTCACCTAGTTGCTCACTTAGTTGTGGTTGAAGGGGTCGAGTCATAGCTCCTGGCCCCTCCTCTTCACTGGCTTCTACTGGGTCACTCTCCCTGCGCCATGAGCTTTATCATACCTCTTCTTGAAGCTATGAATGGATCCTGCCTCCACTACATCGCTTCCCAAACTATTCCACTTCCTGACCACTCTGTGACTGAAGAAATACTTCCTAACATCCCTGTGATTCATCTGAGTCTTCAACTTCCAACTGTGTCCACTTGTTTCTGTGTCCCATCTCTGGAAAATTCTGTCCCTGTCCACCTTGTCAATTCCTCTCAGTATTTTATATGTCGTTATCATGTCCCCCTATCTCTCCTGTCCTCCAGTGTCGTCAGGTCGATTTCCCATAACCTTTTCCCTTAACCTTCTAGTCCTCTGGAACTAGCCTTGTTGCAAACCTTTGCACTTTCTCTAATTTCTCGATGTGCTTGACCAGGTGTGGGTTCCAAACTGGTGCTGCATACTCCAGTATGGGCCTGACGTACACGGTGTACAGAGTCTTGAACGATTCCTTACTGAGGTATCAGAATGCTATTCTCAGGTTTGTTTTCCGCCCATATGCTTCGGAAGTTATCTGGTTGATGTGCGCCTCAGGAGATGTGCTCGGTATTATACTCACCCCAAGATTCTTTTCCTTGAGTGAGGTTTACAGTCATTGGCCACCTAGCCTATACTCTGTCTGCGGTCTTCTTTGCCCTTCCCCGGTCTTCATGACTTTTCATTTGGCGGGGTTAAATTCGAGGAGCCAGTTGCTGGACCAGGCTTGTAGCCTGTCCAGGTCGCTTTGTAGTCCTGTCTAATCCTCATCCGATTTAATTGTCCTCATCAACTTCACATCATCTGCAAACAGGGACACTTCTGAGTCTATCCAGAATGTCATGTCATTCACATATACCAAAAATAGCACTGTTCCTAGGACTGACCCTGTGGGACACCAGTCGTTACAGGCGCCCACTCTGATACCTCGTCACGTACCATGACTCGTTGTTGCCTCCCAGTCAGGTATTCTCTGATCCATTGCAGTGCCCTTCCTGTTATACGTGCCTGATCCTCTAGCTTTTGCACTAATCTCTAGTGAGGAACTGTGTCGAAGGCCTTCATGCAGTCCAAGAAAATGCAATCTACCCACCCCTCTCTCTCGTGTCTTACTTCCGTTACCTTGTGTGTGTGTGTGTGTGAGTGTACTCACCTAGTTGTGGTTGCAGGGGTCGATTCATAGCTCCTGGCCCCGCCTCTTCACTGGCCGCTACTGGGTCACTCTCCCCGCGCCATGAGCTTTATCATACCTCTTCTTAAAGCTATGAATGGATCCTGCCTCCACTACATCGCTTCCCAAACTATTTCACTCCCTGACCACTCTGTGACTGAATAAATACTTCCTAACATCCCTGTGATTCATCTGAGTCTTCAACTTCCAACTGTGTACCCTTGTTGCTGTGTTCCATCTCTGGAACATTCTGTCTCAATATTAGGCTCTTGGGAGGGTTGGGACACAGGGAGAAATTTGCCGAGTGGTGGGGAAAGATGTGGGAAGAGGGGAGGGGTGTTACCGATGTAGTGAGTTGGTGGAATCGGAGAGCGAAGGTGGCTATTAAGGATTTCTTTGTACGAGTGGGGAGGGAGGATGCACAGCTACGTTATGGAAAGCAGAGGTATCTGGAGGCGCAGTTGCAGGATTGTGGTGAGTACCGAGGATGGAAAAGGCAGGGAGAAATGAGTTCTTTACGTGGGCAATTGAGGGAATTGCAAAATGAGTTTCCAAGCAGTGCAGATTAGGAGTGGAGTGGAAGAGGTCCTGTGGGGAGATAAACCATCTGCACTCGTTTTACGTAGGTTCCAGGATAGGCGCAGTAGAACAACTTTGTCGTCCCTCAAGGTTGAGGAGAACTTGGGAAGGTATGCACAAGGACAGGTTTTGCTTACAAAGGACAGAATGATTGGGTATGCTGAGATTTGGTTTGGAAAGAAGTTAGGAAAGGGTGGCCGGGATAGAGAGGCGAATGAGAGGACTTTAGGGGGCATTCGAGAGGGTATTAGTAGAGTCGAAAGGGAGGGGTTGGAAGGTAGAATCACGGAGGAGGAGGTGTTGTTAGTGGATTAGGAGTTGCATCTGGGGAAAGCGCCTGGGATTGATGGTATACCGGGGGATTTTTAGGTTCACCACTGGGAGGTTTTGAGGGAGGTATTGTTAGAAGTTTTGAACACGATGAAAGTGGACGGGAGGATGGGGGACGAGCAGAGGATGGGGGTCGTGGTCTTGGTACCGAAGCGCAAAGACGGTGAGACATTGGGAGACTATAGGGCGATAACCTTACTGTGTGCAAATTTTCAAGATCTTTGAAAAAGTATTAGGCAATCGCATATAGAAGGTCTTGGGAGGGTTGTTGGACGGGGGTCAAATAGGGGTTCCTGGAAGATGCATTGGGGTTGGGCATAGGCGAATTCAGGAGTTTATAGAGGGGCGTAAGGAAGGGAGTGGGGGCGTCATCAGTTTGGATTGGGAAACTGCTTTTGATAGGGTTGATTGGGAAATGTTATGGGAGATTTTACGTAGACAAGGGTTTGGGACAGAGGTAGTAGAGTGGGTTCGGACTTTATATGTGGAAGCGAAGTTTAGAGTTCAAATTAATGGTAGGTTAGGGGCGGTGGTAGATTTGGGTAGGGGTCTGAGACAGGGGTGTCCTTTATCACAGTTGCTTTTTGCATATTTGCAAGACCCCTTGTATAGTTTGGTAGGGGAGGGAGTCAGGGAGAAGGGAGATTCTAGGTTGGCCCCTGGGATCGTGGGAAGTGAGGAGGGTTTGGCTAGGGTTAATGACATTGTTGGGGTTTTTGGGAGGGCGACTGGTATGCAGTTAAATAGGAAGAAGTCTAAGCTATTGGAGGTGGGAACATGGGTGGGGTGGGCGTTGTTGATGAGGTATGGGTGGGTGCAGGTAGATAGTTTAAAGATCTGTGGGGTGAATTTTTGCAGGGATGAACAGTTAGTACGAAAAATTAATTCTGCGAGAGTAGTTGATGCGGCATTAGCGAGGATGGGAGGTTGGAGGCCTGGGGAAGTCACACTTTTACAGAGGGCAGTGGTAGTAAACACATTAATTTATAGCCGTTTGTGGTTTGTAGGGGCAGTGTACCCCTTGGTAGAAGAGGACGTAATTAAATTACAGAAGAGGGTCCTTCGTTTCATTTGGAGTTATGGTAGGCACTGGCTGAATAAAGAAATTGTTACGAGATTGGTTCGAGATGGGGGCGTGGGGTTGATACGGTTGCAGAGGATATTGTTGGCAATCTTCGTCAAACAGAAATTTGTGGTTAGGGGGGGAGACCCCGGCACTCGGGTAGGGCAGGTGATGTGCGAGGTGAGGAGATGGTGGGGAGGTAAAGATGTAAAGATGAGTGAAGCAATGTTGAGGGTTTTGTTGGTGGTCAGCAATCCAGAGAAGCTGAAGGTAAATAAATTAGAGAGGGTTGAGGATGGAGATGAAGTCGTGTGTGGTACTTCAGATTTTTCAATGTATGACTGGAAAGGGCTGTGGAAATGGCTTAGGAAGGTCAAAGTGCTGCCGAGGGTGAGGGAAACTGGGTTTCATTTTTTACACGGGATTTTAGCGTTGAAAGCACAATTGTTTCGCATGGGGTTGGTAAAGGATGGTTTGTACTCTCGATGTGGTTTGATGGACACAGCGTATCATACGGTTTATTTCTGTCCTGAACTAGAGAATGTTTGGGTATGGCTGGGGAGGGTAGTGGCAAGCGTGGGAGGGTGGGTCTCGGTTTTGAGGGCCCTCAGTTTAGATGTCGGAGGCATACAAGACGATGTCTATTGTGCTTTAGTGTATATAGTTTTAGATTTTCTACATATGTCTTGGTCCATGCAAGAGGAGGGTGGTCGAATAAGGATGCACGCTCTGGCGGAGCGTCTTTTTAGGACGTGTCGTCGGAATCACGATCTGTATGGGATTAGGTGGGAAAGGGCTTTTCCAGTCGGATATAGGGATATGTCAGTGGGCGTTTTGAGAGGTTTAGCTTGTTGACCAACAGCGAGGGAACTGGCCAAAGGGGTATGAAAGTAGGAAAAAAAAAAATTCAATTTTTGTAGTGAATGGGAGTACAAGCGTAAGAGTGAGTATGGATGGGGGAGGGGAAGGACGAGTATGGAGTGGCTGGATCGGACGAATGTAGACGATGGACTTGGGGATGGGGTGTAAGGGGAAGCACGGCGGAGCTGTACCTTGGACGATATAGGCCTTCATTTGGTGCAAAAAGATGGGTGTTGTATGTGTTCATATAGATGTGATTTGTATCAGTGTTTCATACCCTCTATAGGTTTAACGGTTTGTTCATAGGAGACCTATGGATGCCGTTTATCAAGATGATGAAAGCAACGATAGATGTTTTGGGACACATTTTCCATGTTTTTTTTTTTATGTTTTAGTATAAGGCGACAGTACTCATTTTCATAGTAGGTGAAATGTATATTTTTTTTTGGGTGATGATATTTCGGTGTCATGTCTACGAAGTTTGGTTGCCCCGTTTAACTAGGACACCTAGAATCCAATTGTTTGTTTTCTTGTTGTCCTGGGTTCATGATAGGTTAAGCTAATTTCCTAACATATTTAGATATGCGGAGTTTTAGTGTGTTAGTATATAGGGTACTAGTGCAATTGTTAATGTAGGCAAGTCATTATTATATATAAAAAAAAATAAAGTAACTTTTGGGATGACCATTTTGTAGTCATTAAAGTGTTGATGGTTTTGCTTTTCGAGTAAGACATGTTAGGGTTTTTTCTTTTTGTAATATATACACTTGGAACTGACATGGTGTTCATTTGGACTTGTATTTATGATGTCACTTTCAGACAATGCTTATAGTTAGGTGTTTTATAACTTTTTTTGTGTGTGCACTCAAGTGTTATAGGTAAAAGGTAAAACTTTGGTTTATGTATAATGGGTTCCTCTTGAAAATGAGCGATGGTTATATTGTCCTGGCTATCAGAACAAATGTAATGTAACACGCTTGACGTTTTTATGGTGTACAGTTTTGTGTTTACGTGTCTGGTACCCCAGGTTTATATGTAAAAAAAAAAAAAATTAGTAAGAACTCCAAGAAGCCCCCATCACGTGCTTTTAACATCCTATGGAGAGGGAGCATGGACACTGGGGTCGTCCCGCAGTTACTAAAAACAACAGACATAGCCCCACTCCACAAAGGCGGTAGTAAAACAATGGCAAAGAACTACAGACCAATAGCGCTAACGTCCCATATCATAAAAATCTTTGAAAGGGTTCTAAGAAGCAAGATCACCACTCATCTAGATAACCAGTGCTGTTAGTCCTATTTCCCTCAACCTTTCTTCATAGGACAGACCCCTGAGTTGTGGAACTAACCTTGTCGCAAACCTTTGCACTTTCTCTAGTTTCTTTATGTGCTTGACCAGGTGTGGGTTCCAGACTGGTGCTGCATATTCTAGTATGGGCCTGACGTACACGGTGTACAGTGTTTTGAACGTGTGTGTGTGTGTGTGTGTGTGTGTGTGTGTGTGTGTGCTGTGTGTGTGTGTGTGTGCTTGTTTGTGTGTTTGCTGCATGAGTTTTATCGTACCTCTTTTTAAAGCTATGTAAGGATCCTGCCTCCACCTCTCCAGATATCCAGACTACATCACTCTCCAGATTATTGCACTTCCTGACAACTTTATAACTGAAGAAGTACTTCCTAACATCCCTGTGATTCATCTGAGTTTTCTTCTTCCAGTTGTGACTCCGTGTAGCTGTGTCATATCTCTGAAATATTCTGTCCCTGTCCACCTTGTCAATTCTTTTAAGTATTTAAAATGTTGTTATCATGTCCCCCCTCCACCAGTGTTGTCAGGTTTAGTTCTCTTAACCTCTCCTCAAAGGACAAACCCCTCAGCTCCTTGACTAGTCTTGTTGCAAGCCTCTGCACTTTCTCTAATTCCTCGACGTGTTTGACTATATGTAGGTTCGATATTGGTGCTGCATACTCCAATATGAGCCTGACGTACACGGTGTACAGTGTCGTGAATGACTCCTTACTTAGATGCCAGGCACGCGTATGTTGCAGCATTTATTTGGTTGAAGTGTGACTCAGATGTGCTCGATATGATGCTCATCCCAAGAGCCTTTTCCTTGAGTGAGTTTTGCAGCCTCTGACCTCATAGTCTGTACGCTGCCTGCAGTCTCGTTTGTCTTTCCCCAAGCTTCATAACTTTGCACTGGCTGGGGTTAAACTCCAGGAGCCATTTATCAGACCAGGCTTGCAGCCTGTCCGGATCTCCTTGAAGGCTTACCTGATCTTCGTCAGCTTGTAGTGTTATAATTATTTTCCCATTGTCTGCAAACATAGATATCCCTTCCGTTATGTTATTCACACATAAAAGAAAGAGCACTGGACCTAGGACAGACCTTTGTGGAACCCCCACTCGTCATATGCACCCACTCTGACACCTCGTCTCGTATGAACACTCGTTGTTTCCTTCCTGTCCGGTATTTCTTGACCCCCTACTATTCCTGTCTATTCTTCTAGCTTTTCAACCAATCTCTTGTGGGGTACTCTGTCGAAAGCCGTCATACAGTCAAGGAAGATGCAGATTACCCATCCTTGTCTCTCCTGTCTTCTGTTACCTTGTCATCGAACTTCAATAGGTTTGTATGAGTCCATTCCTTTTTTAGGAATGAACCATTCTTTTCCTGATAATCTCCTCCATAATGTTTTATACATGTCAGCGACACTGGACTGTAATTTAGGGCAGCCTGTTTGTTCCCTTGTTAAAAATTGGGACTACATTTTCTATTTTCCACACCTCATGCAGTTGCCCTGTTTCGATAGATTTATTGAAAATTGTTGTTATTGGCACACACAGTGCATCTGCTCTCTCTCTCTCTCTCTCTCTCTCTCTCTCTCTCTCTCTCTCTCTCTCTCTCTCTCTCTCTCTCTCTCTCTCAGGACCACCTCAGTTTGCTGAAAGTCTCTCTGTCTCCAGTGAATACCTCCATGAATCACGAGCTGAGCTCTTCACATATATCTTTGTCGTTTCCTGTGAGCTCCCCTCCTTCCTTCCTTCCTTAGCCTGATTACCTGGTCCTTGAGTGTTGTTTTTCTCCTCAAGTGGCTGTATAATAACTTTCAGTCAGACTTGGCTTTTGATAATGTTATTCTTGTATTGATGATGGGCTCCTCTCTCTATCCATGCACATTCATTTCTCTCTCTTCGGCTCAACTTCCTGTCTTCCTGGGTCCTTTGGCTTCTATACTTTTTCCATTCTCTAGCACACTTGGCTTTGGCCTCTCCACACCTCCTTGTATATCACAAGCTCACTCTGGTCTTCCCTTTGTTTCTGTTGCCCCTTAGTACGAACTTCTCCACACAGGTAATAATGGCCTGTAGACCTGGTTGTAATGGGACTTGGAGCAAAAATAAACACAGCAGTAGTCTTTAAATTGTATTTTCCTTCACCAATTATGAATATTTATATGTACACTTATGTAAGCTATGTACAAGAGTTTGAATTATAAGTGTACCACGGTAATCAAGGCAAAGACAAATATATATATATATATATATATATATATATATATATATATATATATATATATATATATATATATATATATATATATATATATATATATATATATATAAAGGCACAATACCGTGACTGAGAGAGAACCGTGAGGAACCAGCGGCTTGCGAGTCTGGCAAGTGCTGACTGTGAGTAATACCGCATCACCTCAGCCCTTGGATGGTTAATGAACTGATTAGGTACTGATTTAACGATGGATACCCTTACCGTTAAACCCTTAGCACCTGGTTCGCTGGTTGGGAGGCAGCCTATATGGGTGTCTACCTGGAGTCTACCTGGAGAGAATTCCAGGGGTCAACGCCCCCGCGGCCCGGTCTGTGACCAGGCCTCCTGTTGGACCAGAGCCTGATCAACCAGGCTGTTACTGCTGGCCGCACGCAGTCCAACGTACGAACCACAGCCCGGCTGATCAGGTACCGACTTGAGGTGCCTGTCCAGTGCCTGCTTGAAGACAGCCAGGGGCTTGTTGGTAATCCCCCTGATGTATGCTGGGAGGCAGTTGAACAATCTTGGGCCCCTCACACTTATTGTGATGTCCCTCAACGTGCTAGTGGCACCCCTGCTCTTCATTGGGGGGATGTTACATCGCCTGCCGAGTCTTTTGCTTTCGTAGGGAGTGATTTTTGTGTGCAAGTTTGGTACTAAGCCCTCGAGAATTTTCCATGTGTATATAATAATGTATCTCTCCCGCCTGCGTTCTAGAGAGTACAGGTTTAGGAACTTCAAGCGTTCCCAGTAGTTGAGGTGGTTTATAGCACTTATGCGTGCGGTGAAGGTTCTCTGCACATTTTCAAGGTCAGCAATTTCACCCGCCTTGAAAGGTGCAGTTAGTGTGCAGCAATATTCCAGCCTAGATAGAACAAACGATCTGTAAAGTGTCAACATGGGCTTGGCATCCCTGGTTTTGAAGGTTCTCATTATCCATCCTGTCATTTTTCGAGCAGATGCAATTGCTACATTGTTATGGTCCTTGAAGGTGAGATCCTCTGACATGATCACTCCCAGGTCTTTGACATTAGGTTTTCGCTCTATTGTGTGGTTGGAATTAGTTTTGTACTCCGATGAGATTTTAATTTCTTCACGTTTTCCGTATCTGAGTAATTGAAATTTCTCATCATTGAACTTCATATTGTTTTCTGCAGCCCATTTAAAGATTTGGTTTATGTCTGCTTGGAGTCTTGCAGTGTCTTCAACGGTGGACACTGTCATACAGATTCGGGTGTCATCTGCAAAGGAAGACACAGCACTGTGGCTTATATCCCTGTCAATGTCTGATATGAGGATGAGGAATAGGATGGGAGCAAGTACTGTGCCTTGTGGAGCAGAGCTTTTCACAGTAGCTGCCTCAGACTTTACTCTGTTGACTACTACTCTTTGTGTTCTACGTGTTAGGAAATTATAGATCCATCTACCAACTTTTCCTGTTATTCCTTTATCACGCATTTTGTGTGCTATTACACCATGGTCACACTTGTCAAAGGCTTTTGCAAAATCTGTGTATATAACATCTGCATTCTGTTTATCTTCTAGAGCATCCAGGACCTTGTCGTAGTGGTCTAGTAGTTGGGACAGACAGGAGCGGCCTGCTCTAAACCCATGCTGTCCTGGGTTGTGCTATTGATGGGTATCAAGATGGGTGGCGATCTTGCTTCTTAGAACCCTTTCAAAGATTTTTATGATATGGGACGTTAGCGCAATTGGTCTGTAGTTCTTTGCTATTGCTTTACTGCCCTCTTTGTGGAGCGGGGCTATGTCTGTTGTTTTTAGTAGCTGCGGGACGATCCCAGTGTCCATGCTCCCTCTCCATAGGATGTTAAAAGCATGTGATAGGGGCTTCTTGCAGTTCTTGATGAACACGGAGTTCCATGAGTCTGGGCCTGGAGCGGAGTGCATGGGCATGTCATTTATTGCCTTTTCGAAGTCATTTGGCGTCGTGATGATGTCAGAAAGGCATGCGTCTGTCAAGTTCTGTGGCACTCTCATGAAAAAATCATTTAGGTTTTCGATTTTCAGTCTGGTTAGTGGCTCGCTAAAAACTGAGTCATACTGGGATTTAAGTAACTCACTCATTTCCTTGCTGTCATCTGTGTAGGACCCATCCGGTTTAAGTAGGGGCCCAATACTGGTTGTTGTTCTCGACTTTGATTTTGCATAGGAAAAGAAATACTTAGGGTTTCTTTCAATTTCATTTATGGCTCTTAGTTCTTCCCGTGTCTCTTGATTCCTATAAGATTCCTTTAGTTTTAATTCGATGTTTGCTATTTCTCTGACTAGTATCTCCCTACGTATTTCAGAGATATTGGCCTCCTGTAGCCGCTCCGTTATTCTGTGCCTTCGCCTGTATAGGAAGCGCCTCTCTCTTTCTAGTTTGCATCTTCTCCTCCTTTTCCTTAAGGGAATTTGCCTTGAGCAAACCTCATGTACCACAGAGTTAATTTGTTCTAGACATAGGTTGGGATCCGTGATGCTTAGGCAATCTTCCCAGTTTATATCATTTAGGACTTGGTTTACTTGGTCCCACCTTATGTTTTTGTTATTGAAGTTGAATTTGGAGAAAGCTCCCTCACGGCTGATCACATTTTGTTGATCTGGGGCTCCCCGCATGCATGTCTGGACCTCTATTATGTTGTGATCTGAGTATATTGTTTTTGATATGATGACATTTCGTATCAGATCATCATTGTTGGTGAAGATGAGGTCCAGCGTATTCTCTAATCTTGTGGGCTCTACTATTTGCTGGTTTAAGGTGAACTTGGTGCAGAGATTTAAAAGTTCATGCATGTGTGAATTTTCATCTGAGCTGCCTCCTGGTGTTATCTCTGTGTGTGTACATGCTCCAAATAAAATGTAACATACCAAAGGTGTTCCATCATTTCATTTACTGTCTTTCCTTCTAGCTCACTTACCCACTGCACCTCATGTAGGTATTGCCTCATACATGTTGTAGTACCCTTTTTGGAAGCTTGGCTTCTACCATCTCTCTCGTGCTGCTTCACTCCCCATTGTTAATTCTACTATGTATTCAAAACTTAGTGACATTTCGTGTGTGATATCTTCAATGTCTGAGCAGTTCAGCGTGAATATGAGATCCAGCCTTGCTGGATAATCGTCTCCTCTCTCTCTCTCTCTGGTTGTGTCCCTAACATGTTGGTACATGAAGTTTTCTAGTACTATCTCCACTATCTTGGCTCTCCAAGTCTCTGATTCCATATGTGGCTCCAGATTCTTCCAGTCTCCTTCTAGTTGAAATCCCTCATAATGAGTAACTTTGCTCTGCTAGTGTGAGTCCTTCTGGCAACCTCTTGTAGTGTGTGCACCATCACTATGTTGTTCTCATCATATTCTTGTCTTCGCCTCCTGCTGTTCGGTGGTTGGTTGTACATCACTGCTATCATCACTTTTGATCCCCCCATCATGAAGTCTTCCTACTATGTAGCCATCAGGCACTCCTCTGACTAGTCCTCCCATATCCTTAAAACTCCATTGTTTTTTTATGATCAGTGCAACTCTTCCTTCCCTTCTGTTGCCCCTGTCTTTCCTCAGGATATGATATCCAGGTGGGAAGATCGCATCTGTTATCACTTCTGTGAGATTTGTCTCTGTAATTGCTATGATGTCCGGGGATGCCTCAGTAATCCTTTCCTGCCACTCGCTCTTATGTGTAATTCCATCTGCATTGGTATACCATACCTTAATCTTCCTTTCTACAACTGCATTCTTGGGGTTGGGAGGGGTTGGTGCTGGCTGTGGGTGTGTTAGGCAGGTCTGCTGATGTGGCAGTAATAGTGCTGGAGGGAGGTAGGGACTGTGAGTGAGGATTATGGCTCTGCTCGTGTTATTGTGCTTGGTTGGTGTGGGGTGGTAGGAGTTGAGGGGATGTGTGTGTATGTTAGTTACCATTTTTGTCCTAGGCACATGTCGATTAGACACTAGGCCTGTTGTATGTATGTGTGTGTGTGTAACGAAACACTTCGAAATGTTTCGGCCCCGCCGGGAATTGAACCCGGGCCCTCCGTGCGTGAAGCAAGAGTGCTAGCCACCATGCCATCGGGGCGTGTAAGTATGTGTGTGTGTGTGTGTGTGTGTGTGTGTGTGTGTGTGTGTGTGTGTGTGTGTGTGTGCAAGAAGTGAGTGTTTTCACTGTGTTTTTAAAATGGTTTCAGAATAAGTAGTGGAGGAGCAGCTTCGAGTTGAGCGTCTGTGAAGACGCTCAAAAGAAGATTAAAAACAACAGAACAAATTTCTTTATAAGTAAATGAAACATTTATTTAAAAAAAATATTTATTACAAGTGAACATCGTATATGACATTTACAAAAGGTCTTAGATCTATTTCATCGGAGTTTCTGATTTGGACTCCTGTTTGATATCGTAGTTACTGTGGGGTTACCTCACCTTATTCCTACTATACTTCAATCCTCGTCTCACTTCAACGACATCTCACTCCCACTTCACCCAATACCACACCTACTTCACTTACCGTGCTTCTCTCTCAGATTTATCTCAAACCTCACCTCTACTTACACGTCACTCTTAACATGTATTAAGCCAAAAGCCTTGTTTCTGAAAGGGTTTTTATATTACGTTTAAAAGACAAAAGAAACACGACGCTGGAGCGAACAAACTGTATCAGCAGGGCACTCCAGACTGGTGCCAGCACTACTGAGAACCGGATATTTTCTCACTACAAGTCAACAACACCGTCCTCGGGAACCTAACGATGGTCCTGACTTGGTTTAGTAATTACCTGTTGTTTTTGTCAATATGAGAAACAACGTAACATCATTCCTCATCTCTCTCCTAGGAACGTGACACTGACATCTTCAGAACACTTACCGAGCAATTGTTACTTACCGGGGCACCGCTGGAACAGGTCTCAGGTGGGGGCATGGCAAGGCGTGGAGTTAGGGTAGTGGGTTGGGCATAAGGTAGCGCTGGAACAGGTCTCAGGTGGGGACATGGCAAGGCGTGGAGTTAGGGTAGTGGGTTGGGCATAAGGTAGCGCTGGAACAGGTCTCAGGTGGGGGCATGGCAAGGCGTGGAGTTAGGGTAGTGGGTTGGGCATAAGGTAGCGCTGGAACAGGTCTCAGGTGGGGGCATGGCAAGGCGTGGAGTTAGGGTAGTGGGTTGGGCATAAGGTAGCGCTGGAACAGGTCTCAGGTGGGGGCATGGCAAGGCGTGGAGTTAGGGTAGTGGGTTGGGCATAAGGTAGCGCTGGAACAGGTCTCAGGTGGGGGCATGGCAAGGCGTGGAGTTAGGGTAGTGGGTTGGGCATAAGGTAAGAGCGAGAAAAAAGACGCGAGAGAAGGCAAAGGATTACACTGGTCTGCATGATTTTTTATTGACTCTATGGTATCTTTTTCGGTATATACTATATGGAA
>WNWK01014348.1:0-51623 GCA_009830355.1 Cherax destructor | reverse complement strand
GATGTCAGCGGCGTGCGGGAACGTCGGGCAATCGTGGGTGACGTCCGAGTGACGTTCTGGGTGACATGATGATGGATGTCATGGGGTGACACGCGAAGTGACTCGGAGTGACGTCGTGGAGTCGCAGCATCGTGACGTCAGCAGCATGGTGGTGACGTCATGAGTTGATTCGGTGCAGACCCACAATGGTCCCGTGGCGAGTGACCTGCGACACTCGGATCAGTTCTGGCAAGAATTCAAAGGAAATTCGAAAACAGCATAGAGGAGTGGGCAGTGGTGGTGTATGGTGTGTGGGCGTACCTAGGGGCGTGAGTGTCTGGGTGAGGGCGAGGGCCGCCGCTTCTCTCTCACCCTGCCCATACAGGGAGACACCCCACACTGGCGCTGAAATCACCACAAACTCCCTCTGAAGTGCTGAAATAGCAGTGCTGGCTGAACAACAACAGCAGAACATGCTGGCAAGGCTGGACACGTGACTGAGAAACAGCATGGGACGCTGTGGCGTGAAGTCAGTGACGCCATTTCTCGGAGAATTAGACAAATTTCGGCCTGAATCCGCATGTACCTGTGTCTGGATGCTGAGATTTGCAGACACGACATCAGGATAACTCGTTGAGAGACGGATGCTTCTTGTAGAGACTGATGAAGTGGTAGATAACTTCATCCTCTTCCTCCCCTCAACACAACAGCTGCGAGGCACCGCTGTCACCATTTATAACGATATGTTATTTGGAGTTTTGGAGGTGTGGTTGAAATGATAAGGCTTCGGAGGCTTCTTACTTTATTTGTAATAAGGTGCGAGTACACAGGCTGCGTGTCTGTGGCCATGGCCAAGGGCCATGCCTTGCGAGAGGAGAGGAGTAGGCGTGTTGACTGAGTGTTGTCTGGGCACCAAGTGAGAGGGGCCAGGGCGGGTCTGGTAGACGTGGGTCGCCTCCAGGCTTGCCCTCTGGCGAAACTATGGAAACTAGCATGGCACGAAAATGAACTCAGCTGGCAGACAGCATGGCTGTCTATGCAGACAGTCAGGCTGTCTACAACACTCCTGCATGAATGCTACACTCCTGCATGAATGCTACACTCCTGCATGAATGCTACACTCCCTGCATGAATGCTACACTCCCCTGCATGAATGCTACACTCCCTGCATGAATGCTCACTCCCCTGCATGAATGCTACACTCCCCGCATGAATGCTACACTCCCTGCATGAATGCTACACTCCCTGCATGAATGCTACACTCCTAGCATGAATGCTACACTCCCTGCATGAATGCTACACTCCCTGCATGAATGCTACACTCCCTGCATGAATGCTACACTCCCTGCATGAATGCTACACTCCCTGCATGAGATGCTCACTCCTGCATGAATGCTACACTCCCTGCATGAATGCTACACTCCCTGCATGATGCTACACTCCCTGCATGAGATGCTATCCCTCTATCTCCCTGCATGAATGCTCACTCCTGCATGAATGCACTCCTCCTGCATATGAATGCTACACTCCTGCATGAATGCTACACTCCCTGCATGAATGCTACACTCCCTGCAGATGCTACCCCTGCAGAATGCTCACTCCCTGCACGATGCTACACCTCCCTGCACGATGCTACACTCCCTGCGAATGCTACACTCCCTGCACAGATGCTCCTCCCTGCGAATGCTCACTCCCTGCACGAATGCTACACTCCCTGCTGAATGCTACACTCCCTGCACGAATGCTACACTCCCTGCACGAGATGCTACACTCCCGCACGAATGCTACACTCCTGCAGAATGCTACACTCCTGCATGAATTACACTCCCTGCATGAATGCTACACTCCCTGCATGATGCTACACTCCCTGCTGAATGCTCACTCCCTGCACGAATGCCACACTCCCTGCAGAATGCTACACTCCCTGCAGATGCTACACTCCTGCAAGATGCTACACTCCCTGCAGATGCTACACTCCCTGCATGAATGCTACACTCCCTGCAGATCTACACTCCTGACATGAATGCTACACTCTCCTGCAGAATGCTACACTCCCGCCGAATGCTCACTCCCTGCACAGATGCTACACTCCTGCACGAATGCTACACTCCCTGCACGAATGCTACACTCCCTGACAGATGCTACACTCCTGCACAGATGCTACACTCCTGCACGATGCTACACTCCCTGCACAATGCTACACTCCTGCGAATGCTCCTCCTGCCTGAATGCTACCTCCTGCATGAATGCTACACTCCCTGCATGAATGCTACACTCCTGCATGAATGCTACACTCCCTGCATGAATGCTACACTCCTGCATGAATGCTACACTCCCTCATGAATGCTACACTCCTGCATGAATGCTACACTCCCTGCATGAATGCTACACCTCCCTGCATGAATGCTACACTCCTCATGAATGCTACACTCCCTGCATGAATGCTCACTCCCTGCATGAATGCTACACTCCTGCATGAATGCTACACTCCCTGCATGAATGCTACACTCCCTGCATGAATGCTACACTCCATGAATGCTACACTCCCTGCATGAATGCTACACTCCTGCATAGATGCTACACTCCTGCATGAATGCTACACTCCCTGCATAGAATGCTACACTCCTTGCATGAATGCTCACTCCCTGCATGAATGCTACACTCCTCTGCATGAATGTCACTCCCTCATGAATCTACACTCCTGCATGAATGCTACACTCCCTGCATGAATGCTCCTCCCTGCATGAATGCTACACTCCTGCATGAATGCTACACTCCCTGCATGAATGCTCACTCCTGCATGAATGCTACACTCCCTGCATGAATGCTACACTCCCTGCATGAATGCTACACTCCCTGCATGAATGCTACACTCCTCTGAACAATGAATGCTACAATCCCTGCATGAATGCTACCACAGGGGTGCCACTAGGAGCTTCTTTGGACCCATGGTGAATTATTTCACAGTGATAATCACTAAACCACCAATAAACACAACAAATTTATTGTGAATGTTTGAAAGAGCGCTGGGTAATGTTCTCTCAATGGTAAACAATGCTAGACTGGCGGCGACGTGCGCAAGCGCGGGCAGGCTAACAGGTCTGGTACGGACCGATACACGAGGGAATGGCCGACACATGAGGAAAACATTGACCGAAAAAAGCGCTCGAAACACAAAATCACCGATATTCGGAATCACCGAAATACGAGGGATCACTGTTGTGTACATGATAATAGAGGTGCCCTCTACATTCGCGAGGGTTAGGGGATCCAGAACCTCGCGAATGTTTGGTGCACAAATATATTGTAGAGAAATATAATACAGTAGACCGTCATTTAGCACGATAGTTACGTTCCTGAAAAAGTCGCGTTAGATAATTTCGTGTAAAATAATTTACAGAACTTATGGGAAAAATAGGGTTACGTTCCTGGGAGTCCCCAAAAAGCCAAACAAGTTTTTTTTAGACCAACAGATCTTACCAAAATAAAAGTGAATACGTATGTAATTGTAGTTCATTATCGTGATGTATTATGTTGTTTTTACTGCTTAAGACTACAAATGTAACAGAAATAATAGTATTTACCTTAAATTGTGGGTGCTGGTGTTTGTGGATGATTGTGAAGAGAGTGGAGAGTTATGCTGTGGCCCTACTGGGCTGAGGTGGATGGTAGAGGTTCTGGTACTGAAGTCGATGGTTGTACTGAGTGTCTTACTTTAAGTCATTCAGTTAGTAAGTCAGTCAAGTCATTCAGTCAGTAAGTCAGTCAAGTCATTCAGTCAGTAAGTCAGTCAAGTCATTCAGTCAGTAAGTCAGTCGTCATTCAGTCAGTAAGTCAGTCAAGTCATTCAGTCAGTAAGTCAGTCAAGTCATTCAGTCAGTAAGTCAGTCAAGTCATTCAGTCAGTAAGTCAGTCAAGTCATTCAGTCAGTAAGTCAGTCAAGTCATTCAGTCAGTAAGTCAGTCAAGTCATTCAGTCAGTAAGTCAGTCAAGTCATTCAGTCAGTAAGTCAGTCAAGTCATTCAGTCAGTAAGTCAGTCAAGTCATTCAGTCAAGTCATTCAGTCAAGTCAGTCAAGTCATTCAGTCAGTAAGTCAGTCAAGTCATTCAGTCAGTCAAGTCATTCAGTCAGTAAGTCAGTCAAGTCATTCAGTCAGTAAGTCAGTCAAGTCATTCAGTCAGTAAGTCAGTCAAGTCAGTAAGTCAGTCAGTAAGTCAGTCAAGTCATTCAGTAAGTCAGTCAAGTCATTCAGTCAGTAAGTCAGTCAAGTCATTCAGTCAGTCAAGTCATTCAATCAGTAAGTCAGTCAAGTCATTCAATCAGTCATTCAGTCAGTCAAGTCATTCAGTCAGTCAAGTCATTCAGTCAGTCAAGTCATTCAGTCAGTAAGTCAGTCAAGTCATTCAGTCAGTAAGTCAGTCAGTCAGTCACACACACTTATGTTTACCTCTTTTTATGTGTACAAAGTAACACTTCATTACAGCCACGGGTTATGTCTTGTCTAATATCTTTTTCTTCGTTAATTCTAAGACTTAAATGCTTATACCTTTTCTTGCCACTTTGAGCAACACTTTGATTGCTTGGCAGATACAAGATATATTAATTTAAAGATCAAAACACAATTCACTCTCTGAGAGGACTTTTTTTTGGCGTGTATGAAATACGTATGAATGCTGGGATGGTGGGGTCCTGGGAGGCTGGGGATGGCCAGTGATGTCCCCTGCTGAACAACAACAAGGCTGCTTGTGGGAATGGTTATTTGTTTTTCCTTCCCGCAAACTGTAAGTAAGTTTATTCAGGTATACACAGATACAGTTACGAAGATTATCATACATAGCAGCATATGTGTAGAGAACCTAGGATAACCCAAAAAGTCAGAGTGACTTATTTCCTTTGTCTGACTTTTTTTGGGTTATCCTAGGTTCTCTACACATATGCTGCTATGTATGATAATCAATGTAACTGTACTTACCTAATTGTGGTTGCAGGGGTCGATACTCAGCTCCTGGCCCCATGTATCTGAATAAACTTACAGTTTGTGGGAAGGAAAAACAAATTCCCTTTTCCTCTAAGCACGAGGATTGGGCTTACACTTGAAATCACCTGATGCATTACCGAAAAGGAGCAAGGTGAAGCGATCCTTTACTTTCTTGAAGCCTGGTGCACTTTTCTCTTGCTGACTGATATAAGTTCGTGTTGGCATTTTCTTCCAGAAAACACTTCTCTCGTCAGCATTAAGCACTTGATGTGGCTCATAGCCACCCTCAGTAGGACCCCCACTGACTCAATGGTTTAACCCACCGAGGGCTACCGTGAGTTCAAAATTTTTTCCACTCCCGTGAACCGTGTAATATCATTTTTACATCGTTTGCCAGTTGGATTATTGTCACACCCTGCGTCATTATGTACTGGAGTGCGATAAAATTAATGAATTCAGAGACTACTCACTCAGAAATGTTCAAGATATGTCAAAGTATTTTATCCACAGTGGTATATTACAGACCATTCTGGAAAAATACCCTGACTTTGCTCCCTGTAAATAAAGCATTGACACTGTTGTTGTTGTGTGTGTGTGTGTGTAGAAACATGTGTGTATGTGGTTTGTAATGATGTGTATTGTAGTATATACATGTATGCGTGTGTATGTGTATATGTATATGTGTGTGTGTGTGACCCAACAATTAAAATTTGCACCAATAACTCATTACAGTTGTGGCTGGGTGTAGACTAATAGATTGCTCATTGCTTTATAATTTGTTCATGAGTGCAACCATGTACAGACGTAAGTAAATTTACTTACATGATTCATTACCTTGTAACTAGTGAATTCATTACCATTGTACCTTGTTCAGCTATCAAAACTTTGGGGCCCAGTCTCTGGACCCTATATATACCTCTTTAATCTGCAAATACCTTTGTAACTTGTCATGATTGTGACCATCTGAGTTCATTACCTTTGTAACTTGCTCAGCTATCAAACTTTGAGGTCCAGTCCCTGGACCCATTATGTACCTCTGTAATCTTTTGACTACCGCCCACAGGATAGGTATGGGGTGCATAATAAAGATATCAAACTAACTAAAAAAACTACAAGGCACAGTACTCGCTCCCATCCAGTTCCTCATCCTCATATCTGACATAGACAGGGATGTAAGCCACGGCACCGTGTCTTCATGCGCATATGATACCCGAATCTGCATGAGTGTCATCCATTGAAGACAATGTAAGACTCCAGGTGGACATCAACCAAATTTTTAAATGGGCCACAGAAAACAATATGAAGTTCAGTAATGAGAAATTTCAATTACTCCGATATGGAAAACGTGAAGAAATTAAAAGTACGTATATCGGAGTATAAAACAAATTCCAACCACACAATACAGCGAGAAACTAATGTAAAGTACCTGGGAGTGATAATATCAGAGGATCTCACTTTCAAACACCACAACATTGTATGAATTGCATCTGCTAGAAAAATGACAGGATGGATAATGAAAACCTTCAAAACTAGGGATGCCAAGCCTATGATGACACACTTCAGGTCGCTTGGTCTATCTAGGCTGGAATATTCCTGCGCACTGACTGCGCCTTTCAGGCAGGCAAAATTGCTGACCTAGAAAATGTATAGAGAACCTTCACGGCACACATAAGTACGATAAAACACCTAAATTACTGGTAACGGTTGAAGTTCCTCGACCTGTACTCCCTGGAACGCAGGCGAGAGATGCATGATTATATGCAATAGGAAAACCTTAGAGGTATTAGTACCAAATTTCCATACGAAAATCACTCCCTATAAAAGCAAAAGAATCGGCAGGCGATGCAACATCCCCCAATGAAAAGAGACAACACAATAAGTGTCAACTGCCTCCCAGTATACATAAGGAGGATTACCAATAGACCCCTGGCTGTCTTCAAGAAGGCTTTGGACAGGCACCTAAAGTCAGTACCTGATCAGCCGGGCTGTGGTTAGTACGTCGATTTACGTGTGGCCAACAGTAACAGCCTGGTTGATTAGGTCCTCATCCACCAAGAGGCCTGGTCACAGACCGGGCCGCGGGGGCGCTCACCCCCTAAACCTTCTCCGGGAATACCTAATGGTAGACGGCTGTGAGTCGTCTCAAATTCAAATTCAAATTCAACTTTATTTCTGATAATATTACAAAGTGGGGTTTACATATTATGTTATTTATACAATTTATGAAATAATTATTAGAAGAAGGCCAATAATATGCCTAGGTATGCCTAGGCATTTCAGACAGTCTTATAATAGATCTAACTCTATAGTAACACAATGATTATACTGGTATTGCTGTTAGGTAATTGTAGTGATTAACTAGGTTTACAAAATTGAGGTAGTTTAAAGATTTAAGAATTTAACAATTAGTTTATATATTAATGGAAATTGTGACGTGTTGGCATGATACAGTTTCTATATTTTAGTGTCTTAGGCAAACTTATGACTAGATTAAGAATTATGAAGCAATATTTGAATTAGAATTATGGTTACAGTCATGTGCAAATTAAGGGAAATCACAGATATCAATAAGTGTATTTTGCTGTGGATATGTGCAAGATAAAGTAGTTTTCATGTGGTTAGCTACCGGTTGGGTGCGTAAGTGAGATAAGATGATTTTTAACGGTGCTTTTGAAAATGGAGGTTATGTCTGCAGTTCTAGAATTTTCAGGCAGGGAGTTCCAGATTTTAGGCCCTTTTATGTACATTGAAGTTTTGTATAGATTTAGTCGGACACGGGGAATGTCAAAGAGATGTTTGTGTCTGGTATTATGTCTATGTGTCCTGTCACAACTGTCAAGAAAGAGTTTTAGTTCAGGGTTAAAGTTGGTATTTATGGTTCTATAAATGTAGATAGCAGAGTAGTAAGTATGGATGTTCTGAACAGTGAGTAAGTTTAGGTCTTTGAAGAGTGTGGGGGGGGGGGTTGCCTAGCGTTGGATTGCGTGATAATTCTTACTTCGGCTTTTTGTTGGGTTATTATTGGCTTTAGGTGGGTAATTGCTGTTGATCTCCAAGCACAAATGGCATATGTGAGGTAGGAATAGATGAGTGTGAGTAGGGCTGATTGTGGTACATAGTAACGTATCTTAGAGAGGATCCCCACAGTTTTGGACACTTTCTTTGTTATGTGTTGGATATGAGTGCTGAATTTCAGGTTACTGTCGAGGTGGAGGCCCAGGAATTTGCCCTAATTATGTTTAGCAATAGGAGTGTTGTTGATCTTAATGTTTAATTGTGCATCACCTGCTCTGTTACCAAACATAATATAGAAGGTCTTATCAGTGTTGAGTGTAAGTTTGTTGGCTGTCATCCATGTAGATATTTTTAGTAATTCGTCGTTAACAATGGTGTTGAGCGTTTCAAGATTTGGGTGTGAGATGACATAAGTCGTGTCGTCATTGGGAAGATCATTGATGTATAAGAGGAAGAGCAGGGGACCAAGGACACTTCCCTGTGGTACTCCAGTATCAAGTGGTCGTGTCGAGGAGGTTGTGTCTTTAATGGTTAAGATAAGATTTCTTCGGATTTTTAACCCCGGAAGGTTAGCCACCCAGGATAACCCAAGAAAGTCAGTGCGTCATCGAGGACTGTCTGTCTTATTTCCATTGGGGTCCTTAGTCTTGTCCCCCAGGATGTGACCCACACCAGTCGACTAACAACCTAGGTACCTATTTGCTGCTAGGTGAACATGACAACAGGTGTAAGGAAACACGTCGAAATGTTTCCACCCGCCGGGAATCGAACCCGGGCCCTCCGTGTGTGAAGCGAGAGCTTTAGCCACAAGACCACCGGGCCACCTTGGTAACATACTGATACCTATTAGTAAGGTAGGATTTGAAATATGCAAGTACATGACCTCTTATACCTGCTGTGTAAAGCAGGTCTACCATTTTTACATTTTTTCTGAAGCCAAATTGGCACGGGTTGAGTATGCTTTGTGTCGTTATAAACGAGTATAATTTCTTGTGGACAAGTTTCTCGAAGATTTTTGATAGCAACTGTAAGTTAGATATTGGTCTATAGTTATTTACGTCTGTGGGGTCACCACCTTTGTGTATTGGTGTAACTCTCGCTGTTTTGAGTAGTGTCGGGAAAGTGCTAGTTTCTAGTGATTTGTTAAAAAGTAATGAAATAGCGTGTGAAAGGACATGGGCGGCTCGCTTGTATAATAATGGTGGGACTTGAGACAGATTCCCTGATTTATTTTTAAGTGACTTGATTATCATGGTGACTTCAGTGGGCTCAGTAGGTGCAAGATAGAAGGAGGATTGAAAATTCCCATCTAGGTAATCACTTGCTCGGGGATTTTACTGGCAAGATTTGATCCTATGGTTGAGAAGAAGTCATTTATCTTGTTTACTGTATCAATAGGCTGTAGTGGTGTTTCGTTTGGTTTAGTTAGCACTTGTGTTGTAATATTATATATGGGCAGTGCTTCATGGGGTTGCCGCATTAGAAGAGTTAAGTTCCTCTCTGAGGAAACGTTGTGTTTGTGGCTCACACCTCTCAACGTTGTGTTTGTGGCTCACACCTCTCAACGTTGTGTTTGTGGCTCACACCTTTCAACGTTGTGTTTGTGGCTCACACCTCTCAACGTTGTGTTTGTGGCTCACTCCTCTCAACGTTGTGTTTGTGGCTCACACCTCTCAACGTTGTGTTTGTGGCTCACACCTCTCAACGTTGTGTTTGTGGCTCACACCTCTCAACGTTGTGTTTGTGGCTCACACCTCTCAACGTTGTGTTTGTGGCTCACACCTCTCAACGTTGTGTTTGTGGCTCACACCTCTCAACGTTGTGTTTGTGGCTCACACCTCTCAACGTTGTGTTTGTGGCTCACACCTCTCAACGTTGTGTTTGTGGCTCACACCTCTTAACGTTGTGTTTGTGGCTCACACCTCTCAACGTTGTGTTTGTAGCTCACACCTCAACGTTGTGTTTGTGGCTCACACCTCTCAACGTTGTGTTTGTGGCTCACACCTCTCAACGTTGTGTTTGTGGCTCACACCTCTCAACGTTGTGTTTGTGGCTCACTCCTCTCAACGTTGTGTTTGTTGCTCACACCTCTCAACGTTGTGTTTGTGGCTCACACCTCTCAACGTTGTGTTTGTGGCTCATACCTCTCAACGTTGTGTTTGTGGCTCACACCTCTCAACGTTGTGTTTGAGGCTCACACCTCTCAACGTTGTGTTTGTGGCTCACACCTCTCAACGTTGTGTTTGTGGCTCACACCTCTCAACATTGTGTTTGTGGCTCACACCTCTCAACGTTGTGTTTGTGGCTCACACCTCTCAACGTTGTGTTTGTGGCTCACACCTCTGAACGTTGTGTTTGTGGCTCACACCTCTCAACGTTGTGTTTGTGGCTCACACCTCTGAACGTTGTGTTTGTGGCTCACACCTCTTAACGTTGTGTTTGTAACTCACACCTCTCAACGTTGTGTTTGTGGCTCACACCTCTCAACGTTGTGTTTGTGGCTCACACCTCTCAACGTTGTTTTTGTGGCTCACACCTCTCAATGTTGTGTTTGTGGCTCACACCTCTCAACGTTGTGTTTGTGGCTCACACCTTTCAACGTTGTGTTTGTGGCTCACACCTCTCAACGTTGTGTTTGTGGCTCATTCCTCTCAACGTTGTGTTTGTGGCTCACACCTCTCAACGTTGTGTTTGTGGCTCACACCTCTCAACGTTGTGTTTGTGGCTCACACCTCTCAACGTTGTGTTTGTGGCTCACACCTCTCAATGTTGTGTTTGTGGCTCACTCCTCTCAACGTTGTGTTTGTGGCTCACACCTCTCAACGTTGTGTTTGTGGCTCACACCTCTCAACGTTGTGTTTGTGGCTCACACCTCTCAACGTTGTGTTTGTGGCTCACACCTCTCAACGTTGTGTTTGTGGCTCACACCTCTCAACGTTGTGTTTGTGGCTCACACCTCTCAACGTTGTGTTTGTGGCTCACACCTCTCAACGTTGTGTTTGTGGCTCACACCTCTCAACGTCCCCCTCAACTGTAAGTCCATCTCTTTCTTTTAATGACATGAAACCATTTCTTTTAGCCGAGACTATTAATATGTGTAGAACACATTATTACACATTGCTAAAGAGTGTTAAAAGTGTTTTTGAGTGTAGAACACATTATTACACATTGCTAAAGAGTGTTAAAAGTGTTTTTGAGTGTAGAACACATCATTACACATTGTTAAATGTTAACATTTATCAAGTCATAATTTAATAAAGATCAACGGAAACACAAACGATGTTCCAGTAAAAATTTGTTCCGCAAATCGTCTTTTTTGTTTTTGTTTACTATTATAAGCTGTGCACTGCAGAGGCAGCTTTTATACTCATTACTTTATATAGAGAATATTTTATTCACTAATATTCTTATAACCAGAGAAAATATTACTGAGAACTGATGTTCTGTAGTTAATTAACAGTTTGAAATTAATCATCTAAATCGTCCGTGGATATTGACCAACAAACACAGGTAGAAATTATAGATGTTCATAACTTTTACAAGTGCAGCAAACATTCGGATTCTTGAATCTCAACAAGTCAAATATAACAAAAAAAAAAAATTATTGATGACAATACGGCAAGAAATTAAAAAAACAGTGGATCCCATAATTTGAAAACTTATTTGAGAACCAGTGCCAGAAATGAACATAAGAACATAAGAAAGGAGGAACACTGCAGCAGGCCTGTTGGCCCATACTAGGCAGGTCCTTCACAATCCGTCCCACTAACAGAATATTTGCTCAACCCAATCTTCAATGCTACCCAAGAAATAAGCTTTGACAATTCTACCCACTCATGCGCGAGTCCCACTCAAATCCAACCCCTCTCACTCATGAATTTATCCAACCTAAATTTGAAACTACCCAAGGTCCTAGCTTCAATAACCCTACTAGGCAGACTGTTCCACTCATCAACTACCCTATTTCCAAACCAATACTTTCCTATATCCTTTCTAAATCTAAACTTATCTAACTTGAATCCATTATTGCGGGTTCTCTCTTGGAGAGATATCCTCAAGACCTTATTTATATCCCCTTTGTTAATACTCCATTTTCCACTTGTATACCTCGATCATGTCTCCCTCATTCTACGTCTTACAAGTGAATGTAATTTTAGGGTCTTCAATCTTTCTTCGTAAGGAAGATTTCTAATGCTATGTATTAATTTAGTCATTCTACGCTGAATGTTTTCTAACGAATTTATGTCCATTCTGTAATATGGAGACCAGAACTGAGCTGCGTAATCTAGGTGAGGCCTTACTAATGATGTATAAAGCTGTAATATAACCGCTGGACTTCTGTTGCTAACACTTCTTGATATAAATCCCAGTAATCTATTTGCCTTATTACGTACGCTTAGGCATTGCTGTCTTGGTTTAAGGTTGCTGCTTACCATCACCCCAAGTCCTTCTCGCAATCTGTATGGCTAAGTTCTACGTTATTTAACTTATAAGTGCTTGGGTTATGGACACTCCCGAGCTTCAGAACCTTGCATTTATCTACATTGAACTGCATCTGCCACTTTTCTGACCACGAATTAAGTTTGTCTAAATCTTCCTGAAGTTCTATGACATCTATGTTTGAATCAATTATCCTACCTATCTTCGTGTCGTCGGCGAATTTGCTCATATCACTAGTAATTCCCTCATCAAGGTCATTGATATATATTATAAATAACAATGGGCCTAAGACTGATCCCTGTGGAACACCACTTGTTACAAGTCCCCATTCGGATTTAACCCCATTTATGCACACTCTCTGCTTCCTATTGGTGAGCCATGACTCGATCCATGACAGCACTTTTCCCCAATGCCATGAGCTGCCACTTTCTTTAACAGTCTCTGGTGCGGTACTCTATCAAAAGCCTTACTAAAGTCTAAATAAACAATATCGAATTCTTTATCGTGATCAACAGCCTCAAAAGCTTTACTGAAGAAGGTTAATAAATTAGATAGGCAGGAACGGCCCTCGTGAATCCATGCTGGGTATCATTAATCAAATTATGGTTACCTAGATGGCTTCTAATAATATCAGCTATAATTGACTCTAGTAATTTGCCTACAATTGAGGTCAGGCTTATTGGGCGGTAGTTAGACGGTAGTGACTTGTCCCCTGCTTTAAAAATAGGAATTACATTAGCCATCTTCCACATATCAGACACTACACCTGTTTGAAGAGATAAATTAAAAATGTTAGATATTGGTTCACAGAGTTCCATTTGCATTCCTTAAGAACCCTTGCAAAAGCTCATCAGGACCCGGCGATTTATTTTGTTTCAGTCGGTCCAGCTGTTTCATAATCATTTCGCTAGTGACTGTGATATTACATAATTTATCTTCTTCTGGGCCTCTGTAAAAGTTAATTACTGGGATATTATTAATGTCTTCCTGTGTGAAAACCGAGAGAAAATAATTATTAAAAATAGAGCACATATCATTCTCCTTGTCAGTAAGATGCCCAAAGTTATTTTTAAGGGGACCTATCTTATCCCTAACTTTTGTTCTATAAACCTGGAAAAACTTTTTGGGTTAGTTTTTGAATCCCTAGCAACTTTAATTTCATAGTCCCGTTTAGCTTTTCTTATTCCCTTTTTAACGTCCCTCTTAATGTCAGTATACTGATTTATAAGATGACCCTCACCTCTTTTTATGCGCCTATAAATTCCTTTCTTCTGCCCTAAAAGATATTTGAGCCTATTATTCATCCATTTTGGGTCATTTCTACTTGATCTAATTTCTTTATACGGGATAAATGTTCTTTGGGCAGCCTGTATAGTGTTAAGAAAACTGTCATATTGATACCTCTCTTCTTCACCCCAGTCCACAGTTGATAAGTGTTCTCTAAGTCCATTATAATCTGCTAAGCGAAAATCTGGGACCATTACTGAATTATCCCTACTATCATACATCCGAGCCGAGTTCCTCTGTAATTTCTAAATTATTAACAAGGGTTTCCTTGCTTGCCAGAACCAAGTCAAGTAGGTTATTTCCCCTTGTAGGTTCTGTTACAAACTGCTTCAAAAAGCAATCCTGAACTACTTCTAAAAAGTCGTTAGATTCTAAATTCCCTGTCATGAAATTCCAATCAATCTGACTAAAGTTAAAGTCCCCTAGAATTACTACGTTATCGTGTCTTGTGGCCTTAACAATTTCCTCCCAAAGTAGTCTCCTTGTTCCCTATCTAAGTTTGGAGGACGGTAAATCACGCCTAAAATCAATTTTTCACACCCTCTGAAAATTTATCAGACAGACTTGTATGTGTATTCAGACTTTATACCCGTTTTTATGCAACAATTTAAAAACGGGTATAAAGTCTGAATTAACACATACAGAGTCTGTCTGGAGAAACTTCTCTCTTAATGGTAAATATGTATTCTCACTGTGTATATAAACTAAAGTGCAAAAAATACATATAAATTATTTCACACAATACATTTTCAACCACTGAAAGACAATTGTAATTTATCCTCACAACTTTTATTAGAAATCATTTAAAAATTAAAGTATGTATAATTTTACTGTTAGAGTTCTTCAATGTCCAGGACGCTACCTTGTGCACCTTCACCCGTGCACCTTCACCTGTGCACCTTCACCCGTGCACCTTCACCTGTGCACCTTCACCCGTGCACCTTCACCTGTGCACCTTCACCCGTGCACCTGTGCACCTTCACCCGTGCACCTGAGCACCTTCACCCGTGCACCTTCACCCGTGCACCTTCACCCGTGCACCATCACCCGTGCACCTTCACCCGTGCACCATCACCCGTAGTTTGTCTGGCATATTCGCCTGTAATTCACCTTGCTTATTCACCTGTAATTCACCTTGCATGTTCACCTGTAATTCACCTTGCATGTTCACCTGTAATTCACCTTTCATGTTCACCTGTAATTCACCTTGCATGTTCACCTGTAATTCACCTTGCATGTTCACCTGTAATTCACCTTGCATGTTCACCTGTAATTCACCTTGCATGTTCACCTGTAATTCACCTTGCATGTTCACCTGTAATTCACCTTTCATGTTCACCTGTAATTCACCTTGCATGTTCACCTGTAATTCACCTTGCATGTTCACCTGTAATTCACCTTGCATGTTCACCTGTAATTCACCTTTCATGTTCACCTGTAATTCACCTTTCATGTTCACCTGTAATTCACCTTTCATGTTCACCTGTAATTCACCTTGCATGTTCACCTGTAATTCACCTTGCATGTTCACCTGTAATTCACCTTGCATGTTCACCTGTAATTCACCTTAAACGTTCACCTGTAAATCATTATGAAAGTCACACATGTAAATATAAATTAGTAAACAGAACTGAGACGGTGTCACGTGATCACAGGTAAACAACAAGTCTCGCAAAAACTAAATTAATGTTCACTATGATGAACTAACATTAGACAAGAACAATATTCCTATTTACTATTTTGTGTGAACAATCTAAGAACAACACCTGTGTTCCCGTTCATATTAATGGTCAGTGTTGTGCATGAACACTGACATGAACACTGACATGAATACTGACATGAACAACAGTATTGTTCTCATTTACATTAATGATAAATATGGTGAGTGGAAAAAGCCAGATCGCAGACAAGATGGTTAAGTTGCCATCTAGTTGTGTTTACGGGGGTTGATTCATAGCTCCTGGATCAGCCTCATAACTCTTTATTAATTGCTTTGTTGATTCTTGGTCTGCAGGGACTGTGTATAGTGTTTGCCTCCGCCACCACTTGATCAAGTGCAGTCCACTTAACATTACAGACTGAGAAAGTACTTATATATACTGATATGTTACGTTTCTCTTTATTAAGTCACAAACACATCTATTTGAGCATAGTACGTTAGTGTATATAGGGAGCAGAGTGACGTGAAGGGTCATGTGAAGAATGTTGAATTTGATTTCTGAGAAGAGGTTGAATCTGAGAAGGACCTGCCTTGCATGGGCTAGTAGGTTCGTTGCTGTGTAGGATAACGATGAAGAAGTTTCCTGGCAAGGGGTTCAGCTATGATGTAAAAGCTGTTTTTCTGGTTGAAATTGTTGGATATACAGATGAGGGATGATTCCAATATCCTGCGACTCTGAGGGTCTTCTTTCCTGGCGAGGAGTCTTGTGTCTGTCGATAATTAAATGTTTGTGGGATTTTTGTGTAAAACACAGGCATTCCTCAAGTCGTTCATTCTGCCTGCGTATTGGTGTTCTGAAATACGTGCTTGAAGGTCTCTGGATGTTTCACCCACGGATAATTGATTACAATTATCATATAACCTGGCAGAGGACTGAACCTTTTGTGTCCCTTACTGGTGATGTCTTTGATGGTGGTGGATGTGGAGGTAGATACTTGGAATGTGGTATTGGAAATATGTTGGAGACGTGTATGATAACGGAGTTAGTAGGGAGGACTAGGTATCTCCCTCTGTGGTATCATGTCTGGATGAGTTGAAGATACGCACGGTGTCTGCAGTCTCTAGTGTTCACTGAAAGAACATTCTTCCTCAAGGAATTCACTACTACAGATCTGGAGGGCACGAAGGAATGTGTGATGTCACTATGGGTCTTAGACAAGGATGTACTCACCTAGTTGTGGTTGCAGGGTCGAGTCATAGCTCCTGGCCCCGCCTCTTCACTGGCCGCTACTGGGTCACTTATGTTTGAACGAAGGACACTGTATCCAGAGCAAAGCTTCATGCGTAGGTAAGATGTCGCTCAAAATACAAATCTGCAAACATAAGCTATTGTTTCGTAATAATAATAATAATAATAATAATAATAATAATAATAATAATAATAATAATAATAATCTCATATTTCAGCAAGTACATGATAGAACTATTACAAACCTAACTGACATACTATATAGAAACCCTCCCAGGTAAGCTTCCATAAATACAGACCAAAACCAAACTATACAAACTCTTATAGTACTTCCATACACACAACCTGAAAAAAAAAAAAAGGGTTAATTACAAATGGGGCAGGGTAGGGGAGTGCAAGGTGGGCTGGGTGAGGGTGGGGTGGGTTGGGTGGGGTTGGGATAGGGTAGGAGAGGTGAAGGTCAGGTTAGGGTAGTTCAGGCTGGGTTAGGTTAGGTAAGATGAGGTTCGGTTAGGTTAGGGTAGGTGAGGTTAGGTTAGGTTAGGTGAGGTTAGGGAAGGTAAGGTTAGGCTGGGTTAAGTTAGGTTAGGTTAGGTGAGATTGGTGAGGTTAGGTTAGGTGAGGTTAGGTTAGGTTAGGTAAGGTGAGGTGAGGTTAGGTTTGGTTAGATTAGGTTAGGTGAGGTTAGGTTAGGTAAGATTAGGTTAGGTGAGGTTAGGTTAGGTAAGATTAGGTTAGGTAAAGATAGGTAAGGTTGGCGAGGTTATAGAGGGTAAAGAAAGTGGAGAGGTAAGGTTAGGTTAGGTTAGTGAGGTTAGGTTAAGTTAGGTTAGGTAAGGTGGTGTGAGGTTGGTGAGGGAAGGTTAGGTTGGTGAGGTTAGGTTAAGTGATGTGAGGTTGGTTTGGTTAGGGTAGGCTAGGTGAGGTTGGTTAAGGTTAGGTCAGGCTTGGTTAGGTTATGTAAGGTTAGGTTAGGTTAGGTTAGGATAGGTGAGGTTTGGTTAAGTTAGGTTAGGTGATATTAGGTTAGGTAAGGTTAGGTTAGGTAAAAATAGGTGAGGTTAGAGATGGATAGAAAGGGTGGAGAGGTGAGGTTAAATTAGGTTAGCGAGGTTAGTTTAAGTTAGTTAAGTAAGGTTAGGAAAAGTGCGGTGAGGTTAGGTTAGGTGAGGTTGAAAGTGTAGACAGCCTGACTGTCTGCATAGACAGCTCATGCTGTCTGCCAGCTGAGTTCATATTTCGTGCCATGCTAGTTCCCATAGTTTCCGCCAGAGGGCAAGCCTGTAGGCATACCCATGTGAGTCTGCCTCACCCCTGCCTCTCCCTCACTTGGCGCCTAGACAACAGTCAGTCAACAGGCCTAACTCGTCTCCCTCGCAAGGCATGGCCCTTGGCCATGGCCACAGACACGCAGCCTGTGTACTCGCACCTTTATACAAATAAAGTAAGAAGCCTCCGAAGCCTTATCATTGCATTCCCGCTACCAAGAAAACGCCAAATAACACATCGTTATAAATGGTGCCAGCGGTGCCTCGCAGCAGATGTGTTTGCCCGCGAGGGAAGGAAGAGGAATGAAGTTATCTACCACTTCATCAGTCTCTACAAGAAGCATCCGTCTCTCAACGAGTTATCCTGATGTCGTGTCTGCAAATCTCAGCATCCAGACACAGGTACAAGCAGGATTCAGGCCGAAATTTGTCTAATTCTCCGAGAAATGGCGTCACTGACTTCACGCCACAGCGTCCCATGCTGTTTCTCAGTCACGTGCTCAGCCTTGCCAGCATGTTCTGCTGTTGTTGTTCAGCTCAGCACTGCTATTTCAGCATTTCAGAGGTGAGTTTGTGGTGATTTCAGCGTCTAGTGTGGGTGTCTCCCTCGTGTATGGGTAGGGTGAGAGTAGGAAGTGGCCGGGTTCCTCGCCTCTCACCCAGACACTCACGCTCGCCCTAGTGTACGCCGCCACACACCATACACCACTCACTGCCCACTCCCTTTATGCTGTTTTCTGTGAATTCTCGCCAGAGCTGTGTATCCGAGTGTCGAGGCCACTCGAAGCCACGTGTGACCACGTGTGGGTCTGCGCCCACATCAACCCATGACGTCACCACCATGCTGCTGACGTCACGACGCTGCCGACTCCACGACGTCACTCCACTGATGTCACTTCGCGATGTCACCCCATGACATCCATCATCATGTCACTCCAGAACGTCACCTCGCGACGTCACCCACGATGTTGCCTGACGTTCCTCGCGACGTCTGCTGACGTCACTCGCGACGTCACGCCTGACATCACCCATATGATGTCCCGAGTGCTGTAGTTTCACAGTGATCATTTTATTTTCATTATTGTCGAGAAGTTTGAGAGAAGATAAGTCGAGTGTTCATTAATTATTCCTCTCAGTCAGTGTTCTCACATGTTCGTGTATTACTTAGTGACGATTTTTACACAGAAAAGCTATGTTGTACCACATGTGCAGTATGTGTGCAGTTTCTCGTGTGTCCTATGTAGCACCTGTGTGTTACTTTGTCACCCAGTGTGTGACCAGCGCCCCGCGCGCTTGACAGCTGACATTTGTCAGTCCAGGCGTCAGTTACGAGCGTTCGAGCGCCTTGTACAGAAAGCTCTTATTGTTCGCCGCTCGTAGATGCCTTTGCTTAATCGTACCCGCGACGATTCTCCCATCGAGACCGTTCCACTACACCTCCAAGACCGTCAGTCCAGTTATTGCAGATGACCAGTCTGGGGACGCTTACACTGCCCTCTGCTGTAACTTCTACTGTCGAGAGATGTCACTCGCCAAGCCGCAGTTAAGCCTGTTGGCAGGCGACTGTCAGCCTCGTGCCACAGCTTCAGTGAGCAGCCTGCACAAAGATGATGTCACTTTGACTGCTAGCCCACTCACTGCAGTATGGTGTATGCTGTTACGACCTCCAGATGTTTCGCCGAGTCGTCCTGTCACGACTCACTCCACACTCGCCAGCAGCGACAGCTCCAGCGACAGTACCAGTCGAGGAATGTCCTCCTGAGTCGCTTGCCAGTCCTGTCCTGTTGCGACTACTGACGACGCTGCTTCACCTCCCAGAGGAGACCGTAACCTGTTACGTCACAGCTCAGCGGCAGCTGTGTCTCCTGTGTTGCAGTATGTATCCAGACGCAGGAAGGCGTGCTGTGCTGCATCGACGCTCACGAAGCACACCGTTTTTTTCTTCCCTCTCTGGAGGAAGTTTTTTTTTTCTATGTCCATATGTGTATGTATATATGTATTTTTCTTTCGTGTTCTGTGACCTGATCTTGCGAGAGAGAGACCAGAGTTTTTTTTACTGCCATTCATGATCGGGACGACCATGGGTGCGTGGCCGAGCGATGTAGACAGCCTGACTGTCTGCATAGACAGCCCATGCTGTCTGCTAGCTGAGTTCATATTTCGTGCCATGCTAGTTTCCATAGTTTCCGCCAGAGGGCAAGCCTGTAGGCATACCCATGTGAGTCTGCCTCACCCCTGCCTCTCCCTCACTTGGCGCCTAGACAACAGTCAGTCAACAGGCGTAACTCGTCTCCCTCGCAAGGCATGGTCCTTGGCCATGGCCACAGACACGCAGCCTGTGTACTCGCACCTTTATACAAATAAAGTAAGAAGCCTCCGAAGCCTTATCATTGCATTCCCGCTACCAAGAAAACGCCAAATAACACATCGTTATAAAGGGGAGGGAGGGGGGGGGAGAAACCAAACAGGGTAAAAAAAGGAAGGAAAATAAAGGAAAACCAATTATATAAACGGAAAACATTAACAGAAAAAAGACACATACACACAACAATAATAAAAAAACACGCTATATAAAAACACTTATGTAAAGAAAAAAGAAAAAGAAAAAAGAGTGGAAGGACAGAAAAAAGAAAGAAAGAAAGCAAGAAAGAAAGAGAGAAAGAAAGAAAGCAAGAAAGAAAGAAAAAAGGAAAGAAAGAGAAAGAAAGAAAGAAAGAAAGAGAGAAAGAAAGAAAGAGAGAAAGAAAGAAAGAAAGAGAGAAAGAAAGAAAGAAAGAAAAAAGAGAGAAAGAAAGAAAAAGTGGAAAACATATGGAAAAGAAGGAATACAAAGCTATATGGGAAATGTTTCAAACCCTGAGCACACGACCGTGCAGTGTAAAGTAGTAAAGTAGTAAAGTAAATTTTATTTCATTGCATTACATAATCACAATAAATTATCAACAAAAGCTGGCAAAATATAAGAATAAAGTTGTAGAAACTTATGACTAGCAAAACCTTACACGCAATAATCACAATGCATAAAAGGAAGAAAATGAACAATGAAAGGGAATTAATCATAAACCAAAAATTTAAATATTCAGCTACACAAACGGACACGCCCAATGCCGCCTTGGAACTTGTCTCGACTCGTGGGCGACTTTCAAAGAAATATACAAAAAACAATATAAAACAGAAAACTTGTAGGAAAACGGCGCTAAAATTAAAGGAATTCAAAATTGGTCAAAATTACGATGTGAATGGCTGGAGCACAAACCAGCAAATAACCAGAGATATATAAGCGTATCAAATAAAAAAACGATTGAAACACAGCGGCCAGCTGCCCGCGCTAGGTCTCCTGCTCATGACCAGCACAGTGCCAAACTTACGTGTAAATATACAGAAAACTCTAATATACGTGGACAAATTGCAAGGGTTTCAGTAAAGGTTATTGTTATCCTTCTAAACGAAAGGCCAAAAGCATAATATTTAAATGCAATGAAATGAAAAAAGGCAAAAATTACCCAAAAATGCAAGAACGGCATTAATGAATGGACCCCAAACATAACATAGTGTCCGCTGCACAAGATGCATGATAATAGAGCAAGCAATATTAAAATCGGTCTATACACACACTAAAAACAATAAAAAATAGAAATTGTAGTAAGTAAATATGCAAATACATAGTGGAAATGAAAACACCAACATACAAACGGATAGGACCCCAATGGAAATAAGTCACTCTGTCTGACTTTTTTGGGTTATCCTAAGTTCTCTACACATGCTGCTATGTATGATAATCTATGTAACTGTATTTGAGTATACCTGAATAAACTTACTAAATCACACACCTGGTCAAGCACGTCAAGAAATTAGAGAAAGTGCAAAGGTTTGCGACAAGGCTAGTTCCACAACTCAGGGGACTGCCCTATGAAGAAAGGTTGAGGGAAATAGGACTAACAACGCTGGAGGACAGAAGGGTTAGAGGAGACATGATAACGACATACAAAATACTGCGGGTAATCGACAAGGTAGATAGTGACAGGATGTTCCAGAGAGGAACTCAGAAACAAGGGGACACAACTGGAAGCTGAAGACTCAGATGAGTCAAAGGGATGTTAGGAAGCATTTCTTCAGCCATAGAGTAGTCAGGAAGTGGAATAGCCTAGCGAACGATATAGTGGAGGCGGGAACCATACATAGTTTTAAGACAAGGTATGATAAAGCTCATGGAGCAGGGAGAGCAAAGACCCAGTAGCGGACCGCGAAGAGGCGGGGCCAGGAGCTGAATCTCGATCCCTGCAACCACAATAAGGTGAGTACATTATTGGGGAATGTTTAAACTCATGGAAACACTAAGCGTTGGGTGTGTATATAAATATATATGTCTTATGCAAAATTACTTGAATGAAAAAGGGCAATATAAAAGGTAAAATTACATTAAAAACAAACAAACCACGTGAAAAAGATGAAAAGAGAGGAACAATGGGTGAATAATAATATACAACACGTCAATATTTGAAAGCTGGGCCAAGTAAACGGACACAGTTAGTGGCTCAGCGCGACCCTCTCCCAACACCTGCCACACATACACAAATACAGAAAAAAAAATAATAATAATAAATGGCACACATTAGCAAATAGAAAATTTATGTAAAGACAAAAGGCAATATGTAAGAGGCCATTCACAACTATAAAATGGCTGTATCGGTAAAATCTATGGGAAGTTCATACGTAAATATAAGAAATGAACAGGCTGTTGAGACACTGTCAACAGCTGTTCTCTCAAAGTCGCAGATTCACGGTCAAGGTTAACATATGCCACTTTACATATTATGTACACAGAAAAATTAAATATTTGTAGACACACTGGTAATGCAAGTGAAAGGGAAAAGCCCCTATTTAGAAAAAAAGGTAAAAGCCATTGTACTGGAATATAAATGTCCGCAAAAGGGACATACTTATCTACACAAATAGGAAAAGCGGCATATGTGCATGGACTTTATGACGGCATTTAAAAATGGCGTCAACAGTTCGGAAGTAAATAATGTACACACGCAAGAGAATAAATGAATAACTGTGCAGCATATACATGCTCAATGGAGGAACTTACATTGAGTATAGTAGAAGCGGCATACTGAAATGCGAATATAGACATGGAAAAATAGATATATAAATAGATTACACCCGTCTGCTTGGGAAGAGAGCTCGCACAAACATATCCTGCAAAGATGCAAATTTCCTCCAAGCAAGCATTGGAGGCGCTTGTGAGAAGTGGCGGACCCACTGATCATCGCTATATCTATCCTTTACCCACAACCATAAGTCTGCAAGATGTGTCTTGAGAGTTTTCCAAGTCGCGGTTCATAGCTCGCAACCAGGATCTGTTTATATAGGGGATCCCTCTATCTCCGAGAGAGGAGGCGGTCACGTTGCAGAAGATTCATCTTATGTCTAGGATCATCAAGTGACCACTCCGGGTATCCTCTGTTCTTGAAAAAAAAAAACATCTCCTCCAACGCAACTGAACAAACTGCCTCTTCACTACAGATTCTTTTAATTCGTAATCCCATAGAATATGGGAGAGATTTACGTAAAGAGAGTGGGTGGGCCGACGTCAAGTGCAGGAATAGATGGTGGTTAGAGGACTTATAATATGTTCGTGTATGGAGAAGTCTATCATCTGTAAATTATACTACAGTATCTAAAAAATGAGAGCTCACCACTGCTACTCTGACGTGTCAACTGCAGCGCAGGATGTACATTATTGAACCAACGGAGGGTTCGCAATACTTCATCTTCACCTTTAGGGATAATACGAAAGATGTCATCTATATACCTAGAAAACATACATAAATCAAGTTGGGCTTGTTCAAGTCTGGTTTCCATTGCAGAGTATACAAAAATTTCAGCAATGGCAACACTAACAGAAGCGCCAATAGCAGTGCCTCTTTTTGTTTATAAGTTACATGGTCAAACACTAAAATAGTATCCTCCATTACATGTAGCATCGCCTTGCGGACAAGGCTTGCACTTGGAGGATTCCGTATCCCCAGACTCCACAGACATTGGCGGATCCGCTCAATATTTTCATGACAAAAACAACTAACTATAGCTGCCGCTTCCCTCTGTGGCATCGAGGGGTACAGTGACACAACATCAAATGACACTAGCATAGAGGCTGCAGGTAATGCCGTTCCTGTCCTACGGAAATCCTCTAGTTTTTGGAGAAAGTGGGTGGTATCCACTACACGATGAAGCAACAACTGCAGTAAAGGCATCAAAAGGGCAGTGAGAACTTTATCAACGGGAAGGGTCGGGGCTGCACATCCTGACACAATAGGCCTAGTTTTCCACGTCCCCGTTGTAGGATCAAGAGCTTTGTGTGTCTTCGGGAAGAAGTAAATATGCGGAATCTTACTTTTATGCGCAAGATCCGTGTCACGCAGGACACGGATAATACGTTTGTCAACAGTTTGTGCATGACCTAACACAACACTTGAATCACTAACAGGCTCATATATGGTCCTATCCACTAAGTGCACAAGACCCACTTTTCTATAGGTCTCAGCAGACCGTAAAACAATCACAGAACTCTTGTCCGCTTTATGAGCAACAACGTAAGGATTGTGGAGAAAGACCTAAAGCGAGCACCTTTCTCCAACGGACACGTTGTGACGGAACACAAAAGGCACAGCTGTCGCAGCTGACTTCAGCTGCGTGTCAGGTCTTCCTCCTGATCAAAAAGAATGGAAAAATAAATAAATAAACGACTCTAGGTTTAATAATGAAGATAGTTTTTTAAAACCTTTTAATTAAAATTAAATAAGAATAAAAATTGTCCGTTGTGGTTCTGGTATGAGGTTATGACAGGAGTATGTGAAGCCCAGGATGGTCTTTGAAGTTTGAAGAAATGGTGTAGGTTATCCTGGGTGGTGGTATTCATCCAATGTTCTGCAATCTCCTGTTAATACTTAGTTGCAGCTCCACTATTATGATAACAGAGGTGAGGAAAAGTCGTAGTGTCATACTAAGTCAAGTAGACAGGTATCTTTCTAAAATAAACTGGTTACCAAAAAGTTAAATAAGTACAACACTGAAGAAAGAAAGGTTGGTATTTAATTCCAATGTCATTACTGGTAAGCAGGAAAAAAAAAAAAACGAACAGAAATACTCCTGGTAGATCACCTTACCTGATCAGGAGAATTATTTATTATTATAATTAGAAAGAAGCGCTAAACCTACAAGACGCATACAACGTAGCAGGGCAGGGACGGATGCAGGGGTATTGGGTAGCATGAGAGAGAGGGATGAGTATTAGGGCATGGAGTGCAGCGGGGCAGTGGATAGTGCAGGGGTAGAGGGTAGCAAGAGATTTAGGTAGAAAGGGCAGTGAGGAGTGCTAGAGGCATCACCATCAGAGTTTGTGCAGTAAATCAGTTGTTGTCAAAAAGTCAATGAGAGAGTCTGGGTTAAAGGAAGGTCCATCAGCAAGAAGGTAAAGTAAGGACAGTAGAGCGGTGACGAGTTTGGAGGTAAATTCTGCGTGCACGTAGAGTGGGCAGTCCAACAGAATGTGGCTAACAGACACTGGGACCTGATAATTCTCACAGAGTGGAAGAGGGCACCTCTCCATGAGATACCCGTGAGTAAGACGAGTGTGTCCGATGCGAAGACGGGCGAGAGTAGTCTCCCATCCTCGACACTGATGACATGAAGACTGCCAGAAACCTATATTCCGTTTAATAGACTGTAGTTTGTTATGGAGCAGATCAGACCAGCGTCCTTGCCAACGGGTGCAATGGTGGGTAGTAATTACAGCAAAATAGTCTGTGAAAGGAACACTACTATATGAAACTGGAAGGTCATGTACTGCTGACCGCGCAGCAGTATCTGCCTGTTCATTGCCCTGTACGTCAACATGACCAGGGACCTAACAAAAAACAATATCTTTGTGCTTGCTAGAGATATGGCGTAACCAAAGTCAGGGGATGAGGTGTATCAAATTATCATATATCCTGTAAATCACTAAGGGAGTCTGAAACTACCACAAATGGCGACACAGGCATAGATGCAATACGGATAAGTGCTACGAGAATGGCATACAATTCAGACGCTGTCTGGAAACACTGCTGCGAATCCGACGCCGTCAGAAGACTTAGAACCCTCGGTGTACACTGCAATGGCATGAGAATGAGATCGGAAGTGGTTAAGATAAAGATAGCGAGAAGCCACCGTAGGCAGAAGGCATTTCGCGCATGGCAGTAGCAAAGAACAAACAAACCGTCGGAACTTCCCAAGGGGGAAGGGAAAAGTGATATGTTACATGAACATAGAAAGGTGGTAACTGAATGTAGTGAGCATCACAGCGATCGGTCAAGGATGGAATATTCGCCTCAGCATAGAGGCTCTCAACCGGTGAAGAGCGAAAAGCACCGAGGCATAAACGTAATCCCTGGTGATGGATGGAATCAAGGCTAGAGAGAGTAGCAGGAGAGGCCGCTGAATATATCTGGTCGCCGTAATCGAGTTTCGATAAAATTCGGGCTGAATGTAGTCGAAGGTGAGTTTTACGATCAGCCACCCAGGAAAGATGAGTAAGGGTTTTAAGGAGGTTCAGCCGGCTATGACAAGTTGCCTTCAGAGAGGTAATGTGAGGTTTCCAGGATAACCTACGGTCAAACAAAAGGCTGAGAAACCTGACCGTATCACTTTCTGGGATACCCGAGCCATATAGGTACAATGGATGATCAGGGACGATAGTACGTCTAGTGAAAGTACTTTGGTGAGTTTTACTACTAGAAAATTTAAACCCATGAGTGGTGGCCCAATTGGAAACACGGTTGACCACATGTTGGAGAGAAACTGCAATGAGGTGACAGTCAGCGCCTGCACTAGCTATAGCGAAGTCATCAACATAGAGTGATGACCAAATATTTGAAGGAAGAATAGATGCCAGATCATTTATAACAAGGAGAAAAAGTGTTGTGCTCAGAACACATCCCTGGGGAACACCTTCAGCTTGGACGAAGTCTGGGGAAAGCATATTATTAAACCGGACAAGGAGATGACTTTCAATTAAGAAGTTCTTAAGGAAAAATGGTAGATTGCCTCGAAGGCCTAAGGCGTGGGCCTGGGCCAAGATATTATACCTCCAAGTTGTGTCATATGCCTTCTCAAGGTCAAAAAAGTTGGCGATAACAGAGTGGTTATTGGTAAAGGCATTACGAACATAAGTATCCAAGCGTAGTAAGGTAGAACGGCCCTTACGAAAGCCATATTGACTAGTGGAGAGACTATTGTGTGTCTCTAAATACCACATCAAACGTCTATTTACCAGACGTTCCATCACCTTGCAAACTGCACTGGTAAGAGCAATGGGACGGTAGTGTGAGGCATCATGTCCCATAGTACCCGGTTTGCGGAAAGGGAGAACAATGGCAGATTTCCACAGCTGGGAAAGAACTCCTTGTTACCAAATAAGATTAAATAGTTGTAAGAGGACTGCAAGGGCTGACTGATGTAAATGTTGTAGCATACGAATATGAATTCCGTCAGGCCCAGCTGCCGATGATTGGCAAGCGGAGAGTGTTGCCTCTAACTCTCTGGCAGACTTTGAGGAAAGAATCGAGGAGCATAGATGGAGCCCCTGAGAAATGCGGACCAGATGATTACCAATTTCGGTGGCATGATCAGGAGAAGAGTAGAGGTGAAGTGCCTCTCCAAACTTCAACCCACACCAAGTAAGGTTAATATTACCAGTAGAAATTAAAGCACATCAGACACCAGGAACTGGAGTTTCGCCTCAACCCGCTAGATGGAAGTGCGGGCAGTAACACGCTAATGGTTCCTGGCCGTCTGAACAACCATAACCCCACTTAATACCGGCCTAATACTGTGCAATTTTCTGGTGCACACTCAGAAGCAAACGTACTGGAAGCTTGGGCTTCTTCATTGGTTGGAGGTAGGCTTCAATGGTAGACAGCTTTGCACTATGGACAGGGGACGGGCGGTTTCACTTATCCCTGTCAAAGACCTCCTCCAACCTCAGGTTTACTAACTTTTCAACGGAGTTCCAGGTTTCTTCTACATTACTCGGAGGGCAGAGCATAAACAGCAGGTGTAAGGAAACGTGCCGGGATCGATTCATGTGAACAAGTGCCAAAACAGGTAAACAAAAGAATTGTTATCAATTAGTTCAACCTGTTTTGGAAATGTAAAAGATGCCGGCACTGGTGAAACACTGAGGCTGTTTTCTTACACCTGCAGGGCAGGTAGTGCGTAGTAGTAGTTTGCGACCATTGTCAGTCTCAGAGTTATCTCTGAGGTACCAGACCCTGCCGAGCGGAGGCCAGTGGTTCGTCTTTAAGGTCCATAACCCCCTTCCGCTTACTGTGTTTTAGAGCTTTTCCCAGGTCCATGTGCCAGGAGTCCATCTGTGTCCCCTCAGATATTCTCCCTTCCCCACTTCCTATCCTCCACTCAGTAATCTTGCATCTAAGTCTTTCCCAGGTTCATGTGTCCAGGAGTCCATCTGTGTCCCTTCAGACATTCTCCCTTCCCCACTTCCTATCCTACACTCAGCAATCTTGCATCTAAGTCTTCCCCAGGTCCATGTGTCCAGGAGTCCATCTGTGTCCCCTCAGATATTCTCCCTTCCTATTCTACTCTCTTGCACCTAAGGTCCCTGTGCCCCCAGGATGTCTTCCCTTACCTTGAAGTTCTGGAAATTCATCTCGATATTTTGAATGCCTCGCCCAGTCCCACCCCAGGTCCGTGGATCGAAGTGTTCATCCTTACACCATTCACCTCTTCCCTGAGGTCAGCAGTCCCACCCCAGGTCCTTGGTTCCAGGTATACATCTTTCACCAATTCCCTGAGGTCAGCAGTCCCACCTCAGGTCCGTGGTTCCAGGTATACACCCTTCACCACTTCCCTGAGGTCAGCAAGTCCCACCCCAGGTCCGTGGTTCCAGGTATACACCCTTCACCACTTCCCTGAGGTCAGCAAGTCCCACCCCAGGTCCGTGGTTCCAGGTATACACCCTTCACCACTTCCCTGAGGTCAGCAAGTCCCACCCCAGGTCCGTGGTTCCAGGTATACACCCTTCACCACTTCCCTGAGGTCTGCAAGTCCCACCACAGGTCCATGGTTCCAGGTATACACCCTTCACCACTTCCCTGAGGTCAGCAAGTCCCACCCCAGGTCCGTGGTTCCAGGTATACACCCTTCACCACTTCCCTGAGGTCAGCAAGTCCCACCCCAGGTCCGTGGTTCCAGGTATACACCCTTCACCACTTCCCTGAGGTCTGCAAGTCCCACCACAGGTCCATGGTTCCAGGTATACACCCTTCACCACTTCCCTGAGGTCAGCAGTCCCACCCCAGGTCCTTGGTTCCAGGTATACATCTTTCACCATTTCCCTGACGTCAGCAGTCACACCCCAGGTCTATGGTTCCAGGTATTTACCCTTCACCACTTCCCTGAGGTCAGGAGTCCCACCTCAGGTCTGTGGTTCCAGGTACACACCCTTCACCACTTCCCTGAGGTCAGCAGTCCCACCCCAGGTCCGTGGTTCCAAGTGTTCATCCATACACCCTTCACCACTTCCCTGAGGTCAGCAGTCCCACCCCAGGTCCATGGTTCCAAGTGTTCATCCATACACCCTTCACCCCTTTCCTGAGGTCAGCAGTCCCACCCCAGGTCCATGGGTCCAAGTGTTCATCCATACACCCTTCACCACTTCCCTGAGGTCAGCAGTTTTAGCCACCCTTGAAGCACTGTCCATATATGATATTACTACACAAGTGTATTAATATCAGTATACGAAGGTAGATGTTATTACAGAGGAGGACACGCAGAAAATCTGCGCTCTGTAATAACATCCACCTGGACAGACCCGAACGTCGACTACGCTAAGGTTCACAAGCGCGCACTCTTCTGTGCACTCAGTCCTGTGTTTCCATATACACATTATACACACACACATCACTCACACAGACGCACGAATAAAGCAACACACACACACAACCTCTGTATCAAACATACACATACATTTATTCAATAATACATATAATCCTCTCTTTTCAGTATTACAAGTAATTAAACACAAATACACACGCACCCAAACCTTACACTTTTACCTTTACGCTACACACACACACACAAACACACACACATGTACACATATGTAAATCACGTGTGCAAACACCGACACTCCTTCAGGAAACAGTGAGGGTCACCACACAGCTTCAAGAGCCAGTAACGGGTCACCACACACCTTCAGCAGACAGTGACGGGTCACCACACACCTTCAGCAGACAGTGACGGGTCACCATCTGGAAAAGACTTGTGTCAAGACTTGGTTCCTGGTGATTATATTATCATCATTATCAACATCTTGTGTTTCACTGTGACTAGTTAATAATACAAGTCCCACTGAAAAGTCCTCATAAATTTCAGTCTCCCATGTGTGGGTTATTTATGTATGCATATATAATTTTTACAAATTTACATGTATTTATGAATATTATGCATATATATGTATAAGTGGCTATCATCGCCAAGAACAACATTATTGTTCTAAAACAACCAAGAACGATACTGGTGTTCACACTTACATTAATAGTCAGTGTTGTACATGAACAACAGTGACATGAACAACACTGTCATTACCAACAATGACATGAACAACTCTGACAAGAACAACACTGTCACTAACAACAGTGACATGAACATTGACATGAACAACACTGACATGAACAACACTGTCATTAACAACAATGACATGAACAACACTGTCATTAACAACAGTGACATGAACAACACTGTCATTAACAACACTGACATGAACAACACTGACATGAACAACATTGTCATTAACAACTCTGACATGAACAACACTGACATAAACAACATTGACAAGAACAACACTGACATGAGCAATACTGACATGAACAACACTGATATGAACAGCACTGGTATATAAAAGTTAACTCTGGTGAGTAAAGACAAACAAAAACTCAGACAAGACGATTGTCATCTAATTACTTAATAGAATTGCTTTTACAGTGGTTGATTCATGGCTCCTGGACCCACTTCAAAACTTTCGTTTACCTGTTTTGTTCCTTTTTGGTCTACATTGACATCAGATCTACTCTTGAAGCTGTGTATATTGTTTGCCTCCACCACCACCACTTGACCTAGTACAGTCCACTTACCACCACCACTTGACCTAGTACAGTCCACTTACCACCACCACTTGACCTAGTACAGTCCACTTACCACCACCACTTGACCTAGTACAGTACACTTACCACCACCACTTGACATAGTACAGTCCACTTACAACCACCACTTGACTTAGTACAGTCCACTTACCACCACCACTTGACCTAGTACAGTCCACTTACCACCACCACTTGACCTAGTACAGTCCACTTACCACCACCACTTGACCTAGTACAGTCCACTTACCACCACCACTTGACCTAGTACAGTCCACTTACCACCACCACTTGACCTAGTACAGTACACTTACCACCACCACTTGACATAGTACAGTCCACTTACAACCACCACTTGACATAGTACAGTCCACTTACCACCACCACTTGACCTAGTACAGTCCACTTACCACCACCACTTGACCTAGTACAGTCCACTTACCACCACCACTTGACCTAGTACAGTACACTTACCACCACCACTTGACCTAGTACAGTCCACTTACCACCACTACATGACCTAGTACAGTACACTTACCACCACCATTTGACATAGTACAGTCCACTTACAACCACCACTTGACTTAGTACAGTCCACTTACCACCACCACTTGACCTAGTACAGTTCACTTACCACCACCACTTGACCTAATACAGTCCACTTACCACCACCACTTGACCCAGTACAGTCCACTTACAACCACCACTTTACCCAGTACAATCAACTTGCCACCACCACTTGACCCAGTACAGTCTACTTACCACCACCACTTGTCCCAGTACAGTACACTTACCACCACCACTTGACCCAGTACAGTCCACTTACCACTACCAATTGACCCAGTACAGTCCACTTACCACCACCACTTGACCTAGTACAGTCCACTTACCTACCCCAACCACCACTTGACCTAGTACAGTCCACTTACCACCACCACTTGACCTAGTACAGTACACTTACCACCACCATTTGACAGAGTACAGTCCACTTACCACCACCACTTGACTTAGTACAGTCCACTTACCACTACCACTTGTCCTAGTACAGTTCACTTACCACCACCACTTGACCTAATACAGTCCACTTACCACCACCACTTGACCCAGTACAGTCCACTTACCACCACCACTTGACCCAGTACAGTCCACTTACCACCACCACTTGACCCAGTACAGTCCACTTACCACCACCACTTGACCCAGTTCAGTCTACTTACCACCACCACTTGTCCCAGTACAGTCCACTTATAACCACCACTTGACCCAGTACAGTCCACTTACCACCACCACTTGACCCAGTACAGTCCACTTACCACCACCACTTGACCCAGTACAGTCTACTTACCACCACCACTTGTCCCAGTAAAGTCCACTTACCACCACCACTTGACCCAGTACAGTCCACTTACCACCACCACTTGTCCCAGTACATTTCACTTACCACCACCACTTGTCCCAGTACAGTCCACTTACCACCACCACTTGACCCAGTACAGTCCACTTACCACCACCACTTGACCCAGTACAGTCCACTTACCACCACCACTTGACCTAGTACAGTCCACTTACCACCACCACTTGACCCAGTACAGTCCACTTACCACCACCACTTGTCCCAGTACAGTCCACTTACCACACTAAGACTGGAAAAACAATGCTATATTCTGATATACACTAAGATCACAGTACACAGGTGGTATCACAATATTAAAACAACCACTGTGAAAAAACAAGTGAGAAATCACGAATGCGCTTGGAAGGTCACTATTTTTTCCAAAGTGTTTGTTTTGCAGGTTCTGATATGTTAATAAAATAGTAACATAACATAATATAACAAAACATAACATAATATAACAAAACATAACATAATATAACAAAACTAAACATAATAACTAAACATAATAACTAAACATAACATAACCAAACATAACCTAATATAACAAAACATTATATAACAAAACAAAATTATGAAACAAAACGTAACATTATATAACAAAACATAACATAATATTAAAAAAATAACAAAACACAACGGGTTTCCGTATCATATTCCATACTTTTTCAGAAAATCCTTGAAAATGCATTGAATCGTTAAAAAATGCAATAAAATAACGTTTTATAGCATTTATTAACATATATAAATTATTTACACATTTTTTAAAAATCCCATTAAAAATCTGTAAAAATCACAATTATTAGAATATTTCATATTATTTTTCAAAAAATACATGAAACATTTAAAAGCTTAGAAAAATTTGCTAATATGGTATTTTATTGCATATTTTGACAATTTAGAGCGGTTTGAGTGCTTTTCTGAAAAAAAAAAACTCATTTTTTAGCTAAAATACTTAGATTATCAAACTTTTAAATAGAATTTCTACTGCAATTGAAATTTATGGGAAAAGTAAGCTAAATTTTATGATTTCTTTTTGAGGAAACTTACTCATAGGTATATTTTATCTAAAAAAAAAAAAAATTCAGAAAATCCTTGAAAATGCCTTGAATCGTCAAAAAATGCAATAAAATAACGTTTTATAGCATTTTTGAATATTTACAAATTATTTACATATTTTTTTAAAAATCCTATTAAAAATCTATAAAAATCATTATTATTATAGAATATTTGTTAATTTTTTTCAAAAAATACATGAAACATTAAAAAGCTCAGAAAAAATGGGCTAAAATGGTATTTTATTGCATATTTTGACGTTTTAGAGCGGTCTGAGTGCTTTCTTTACAAAACTCATTTTTTAGCTAAAATATTTAGATTATCAAACTTTTAAATAGAATTTCTACCTCAATTTAAATTTATGGGAAAAGTAAGCGAAATTATATTATTTTTTTTGAAGAAGCTTACTTATAGGTATATTTTATCTAAAAATACAGTGTTTCAGAAAATCCTTGAAAATGCCTTTAATCGTCAAAAAATGCAATAAAATAACGTTTTTTAGCATTTTTGAACATTTACAAAATATTTACATATTTTTTAAAAATCCTATTAAAAATCTATAAAAATCATAATTACTATAGAATATTTCATAATATTTTTGAAAAAAAAAAGCATGAAACATTAAAAGGCTCAGAAAAATGTGCTAAAATTGTATTTTATTGCATATTTCGACGTTTTAGAGCGGTTTGAGTGCTTTTTTGACAAAACTCATTTTTTAGCTAAACTACTTAGATTATCAAACTTTTAAATAGAATTTCTACCTCAATTTAAATTTATGGGAAAAGTAAGCGAAATTATATTATTTTTTTTGAAGAAGCTTACTTATAGGTATATTTTATCTAAAAATACAGTGTTTCAGAAAATCCTTGAAAATGCCTTTAATCATCAAAAAATGCAATAATATAACGTTTTATAGTATTTTTGAAAATTTATAAATTATTTACATATTTTTTTAAAAATCACATTAAAAATCTATAAAAATCACTATTATTATAGAATATTTCATATTATTTTTCAAAAAATACATGAAACATTAAAAGCTCAGAAAAAATTGCTAACATGGTATTTAATTGCATATTTCGACAATTTAGAGCGGTTTGAGTGCTTTTCTGAAAAAAACTCATTTTTTAGCTAAAATACTTAGATTATCAAACTTTTAAAGATAATTTCTACTGCAATTGAAATTTATGGGAAAAGTAAGCGAAATTTTATGATTTCTTTTTGAGGAAGCTTACTCATAGTTATGTTTCATCTAAAAAAATACTTTTTCAGAAAATCCTTGAAAATGCATTGAATCGTTAAAAAATGCAATAAAATAACGTTTTATAGCATTTATTAACATATATAAATTATTTACATATATTTTAAAAATCCCATTAAAAATCTGTAAAAATCACAAAATATTTCATATTATTTTTCAAAAAATACATGAAACATTTAAAAGCTTAGAAAAATTTGCTAACATGGTATTTTATTGCATATTTCGACAATTTAGAGCAGTTTGAGTGCTTTTCTGAAAAAAAAACTCATTTTTTAGCTAAAATACTTAGATTATCAAACTTTTAAATAGAATTTCTACTGCAATTGAAATTTATGGGAAAAGTAAGCTAAATTTTATGATTTCTTTTTGAGGAAACTTACTCATAGGTATATTTTATCTAAAAAAAAAAAATTCAGAAAATCCTTGAAAATGCCTTGAACATTTACAAATTATTTACATATTTTTTTTAAAATCCTATTAAAAATCTATAAAAATCATTATTATTATAGAATATTTGCTAATTTTTTTCAAAAAATACATGAAACATTAAAAAGCTCAGAAAAATGGGCTAAAATGGTATTTTATTGCATATTTTGACGTTTTAGAGCGGTCTGAGTGCTTTTCTGACAAAACTCATTTTTTAGCTAAAATATTTAGATTATCAAACTTTTAAATAGAATTTCTACCTCAATTTAAATTTATGGGAAAAGTAAGCGAAATTATATTTTTTTTTTGCAGAAGCTTACTGTTAGGTATATTTTATCTAAAAATACAGTGTTTCAGAAAATCCTTGAAAATGCCTTTAATCGTCAAAAAATGCAATAAAATAACGTTTTATAGCATTTTTGAACATTTACAAAATATTTACATATTTTTTAAAAATCCTATTAAAAATCTATAAAAATCATAATTACTATAGAATATTTCATAATATTTTTCAAAAAATACGTGAAACATTAAAAAGCTCAGAAAAATGTACTAAAATTGTATTTTATTGCATATTTCGACGTTTTAGAGCGGTTTGAGTGCTTTTTTGACAAAACTAATTTTTTAGTTAAATCCTTGAAAATGCCTTGAATCGTCAAAAAATGCAATAAAATAACATTTTATAGCATTTTTTAATATTTATAAATTATTTACATATTTTTTAAAAATCCAATTAAAAGTCTATAAAAATCACAATTATTAGAATATTTCATATTATTTTTCAAAAAATACGTGAAACAATAAAAAACCAAGAAAAATGTGCTAAAATGGTATTTTATTGCATATTTCGACGTTTTAGAGTGGTCTGAGTGCCTTTTTGACTAAACTCATTTTTTAGCTAAAATACTTAGATTATCAAACTTTTAAATAAAATTTCTACTGTAATTGAAATTTTTTGGAAAAGTAAGCGAAATTTTATGGTTTTTTTTAGGAAGCTTTCTCATACGTACATTTTATCTAAATAAATAGTTTTTCAGAAAATCCTTGAAAATACAAGAAATCATCAAAAAATGCAATTAAATAATGATTTACGGCATTTTTGAATATTTATATATTATTTACATATTTTTAAAAAATCCCATTAAAAATGTATAATAATATTTCATATTATTTTTCAAAAAATACATGAAACATTAAAAATATCATAAAAAAGTGCTTAAATTGTATTTTATTGCATATTTCGACGATTTAGAGCAAAACTCTTTTTCTAGCTAAAATACTTTAATTATCAAACTTTTAAATAAAATTTGTACTGCAATTGAAATTTATGGGAAAAGTAAGCAAATTTTTATGATTTTCATTTAGGAAGCTTAATCATAAGTGTATTTTATCTAAAAAAAAAAGTAGTTTTTCAGAAAATCCCTGAAAATGCCTTAAATCGTCAAAAAATGCAATAATATCAAGTGCTGTATAATTTTTGAATATTTATTAATTATTTACATATTTTTAAAAAATCCTGTTAAAAATCTATAAAAATCAATATTAATTTAGAATATTTCATATTATTTTCCAAAAATACATGAAACATTGAAAAGCTCACAAAAATATGCTAAAATGGCATTTTATGGCATATTTTGACGTTTTAGAGCGGTTTGAGTGCTTTTCTGACAAAAATTGTTTTTTAACTAAAATACTTAAATTTTCAAACTTTTAATTAGAATTTCTACTGCAATTGAAATTTATGGGAAAAGTAAGCGAAATTTTATTATTTTTTTTTGAGGAAGCTTACTCATAGGTATATTTTATCTAAAAAAAGAGTTTTTTCAGAAAATCCTTGAAAATGCCATGAATCGTCAAAAAATGCAATAAAAAAACGATTTATAACATTTTTAAAAATTTATATATTATATACATATTTTTTAAAAAATCCCTTTAAAATATATAAAAATCAATATTATTATAGAATATTTCATATTATTTTTCCAAAAATACATGAAACATTAGAAATATCATAAAAATGTGCTAAAATGGCATTTTATGGCATATTTCGACGATTTAGAGCGGTTTGAGTGCATTTCTGGCAAAACTCATTTTTTAGCTAAAATACTTAGATTATCAAACTTTTAAATAGAATTAATAGTGCAATTGAAATTTATTGGAAAAGTAAGCAAAAGTTTATGGTTTTCTTTTAGGAAGATTGCTCATAGGTATATTTTATCTAAGAAAAATAGTTTTTCAGAAAAACCTTGAAAATGCCTTGAATCGTCAAAAAATGCAATAAAATCAAGTGTTATAGCATTTTTGAATATCTTTTAGTTGTTTTCATATTTTTAAAAAATCCTATTAAAAATCTTTAAAAATCGTATTTTATTATAAAATATTTCATATTATGTTCCAAAAATACATGAAACATAAAGAAGCTCAGAAAAATATGCTAAAATGGTAAATTATGGCACATTTCGACGTTTTAGAGCGGTTTGAGTGCTTTTCTGACAAAACTTATTTCTTAGCTAAAATACTTAGATTTTCAAACTTTTAAATAGAATTTCTACTGCAATTAAAATTTATGTGAAAAGTAAGCGAAATTTTATTATTTTTTTTGAGGAACCTTACTCATAGGTATAATTTATCTAAAAAAATAGTTTTTCTCAGAAAATCCTTGAAAATACAATGAATCGTCAAAAAATGCAATAAAATAACGATTTATAGCATTTTTTAATATTTATATATTATTTACATATTTTTAAAAAATCCCATTAAAAATCTATAAAAATCAATATTATTATAGAATATTCATATTATTTTTCAAAAAACTACATGAAACATTAAAATTATCATAAAAATGTCCTAAAATTGTATTTTATTGCATATTTCGACGATTTAGAGCGGTTTGAGTGCTTCTCTGACAAAATTCATTTTTTAGCTAAAATACATAGATTATCAAACTTTTAAATAGAATTTCTACTCAAATTGAAATTTATGGGAAAAGTAAGCAAAATTTAATGATTTTCTTTTAGGAAGCTTACTCATAGGTATATTTTATTTAAAAAAAATAATTTTTCAGAAAATCCTTGAAAATGCCTTGAATTGTCAAAAAGCTCAGAAAAATGTGCTAAAATGGTATTTTATTGCATATTTCGACGTTTTAGAGCGGTTTTATTGCTTTTCTGACAAAACTCATTTTTTAGCTAAAATACTTAGATTTTCAAAATTTTATATACAATTTCTACTGCAATTGAAATATATGGGAAAATTAAGCGATTTTTTTTTTTTTTGAGGAAGCTCACTTATAGGTATATTTTATTTAAAAAAATAGTTTTTTTTAGAAAATCCTTGAAAATACAATGAATCGTCAAAAAATGCAATAAAATAATGATTTATAGCATTTTTTATTATCAAACTTTTAAATAGAATTTCTACTGCAATTGGAATTTATGGGAAAATAAGCAAAATTTTATGATTTTCTTTTAGGAAGCTTACTCATACGTATATTTTATCTAAAAAAATTAGTTTTTTTCTGAAAATCTTTGAAAATGCCTTGAATCGTTAAAAAATGGAATAAAATAACGTTTTATAGCATTTTTTAATGTTTATAAATTATTTACATATTTTAAAAAAATCCCATTAAAGACCTAACAAAATCAATACTATTATAGAATGTTTCATATTATTTTATAAAAAAAACATGAAACATTAAAGAGCTCAGAAAAATGTGCTTAAATAATATTTTATTGCATATTTCGAAGTTTTAGAGTGGTTTGAGTGCTTTTCTGAAAAACTCATTTTTTAGGTAAAATACTTAGATTACCAAATTTATGGGAAAAGTAAGCAAAATTTTATGATTTTCTTTTAGGAAGCTTACTCATAGGTATATTTTATCTAAAAAAAATAATTTTTCAGAAAATCCTTGAAAATGCCTTGAATCGTCAAAAAATGCAATAAAATATCTTTTTATGTTTATAAATTATTTACATATTTTTTAAAAAATCCTATTAAAAATCTATAAAAATCAATATTATTATACAATATTTCATATTATTTTAAAAAAATACATGAAACATTAAAAAGCTCAGAAAAAATGTGCTAAAATGATATTTTATTGCATATTTCGACGTTTTAGAGCGGTTTGAGTGTTTCTGACAAAACTCCTTTTTTAGCTAAAATACTTAGATTTTCAAACTTTTATATACAATTTCTACTGCAATTAAAATGTATGGGAAAATTAAGCGAATTTTTTGTTTTTTTTTGATGAAGTTCACTCACAGGTATATTTTATCTAAAAAAAAACAGTTTTTTTCAGAAAATCCTTTCAAAGTTTATATATTACATACATATTTTTAAATAAATCCCATTAAAATCTATAAAAATCAATATTATTATAGAATATTTCATATTATTTTCAAAAAATACATGATACTTTAAAAATATCATAAAAATGTGCTAAAATGGTATTTTAATGCATATTTAGACGATTTAGAGAGGTTTGAGTGCTTTTCTGGCAAAACTCTTTTTTTAGCTAAAATACTTTAGAGTATCACACTTTTAAATAGAATTTCTACTGCAATTGAAATTTATGGGAAAAGTAAGCAAAATTTTATGATTTTCTTTTAGGAAGCTTACTCATAGGTATATTTTATCTAAAAAAAATATTTTTCAGAAATTCCTTGAAAATGCCTTGAATTGTCAAAAAGCTCAGAAAAATGTGCTAAAATTGTATTTTATTGCATATTTCGACGTTTTAGAGCAATTTGAGTGCTTTTCTGGCAAAATTCATTTTTTAGCTAAAATACTTAGATTATCAAACTTTTATATAGAATTTCTACTGCAATTTAAATTTATGTGAAAAGTAAGCGAAATTTTGTGATTTTTTTTGAGGAACCTTACTCATAGGTATATTTTATCTAAAAAAAGAGTATTTTCAGAAAATCCTTGAAAATACAATGAATCGTCAAAAAATGCAATAAAATAACGATTTATAGCATTTTTGAATATTTATATATTATTTACATATTTTTAAAAAATCCCATTATAAATCTATAAAAATCAATATTATTATAGAATATTCATATTAGTTTTCAAAAAAATACATGAAACATTAAATTCATAATAAAAATGTTCTAAAATTGTATTTTATTGCATATTTCGACGATTTAGAGCGCTTTGAGTGCTTTTCTGACAAAATTCGTTTTTTAGCTAAAATACTTAGATTATCACACTTTTAAATAGAATTTCTACTGCAATTGAAATTTATGGGAAAAGTAAGCAAAATTTTATGATTTTCTTTAGGAAGTTATTATAGGTTATTTTATCTAAAAAATAGTTTTTCGAAAATCTTGAAAATGCCTTAATCGTCAAAAATGCAATAAAATCAAGTTTTATAGCATTTTTAATATTATATATTATTTACATATTTTAAAAATCCATTAAAAATCTTAAAATCAATATTATTATAGAATATTCATATTATTTTCAAAATACATGAAACATTAAAAATCAAAAAATGTTAAAATGGTATTTTATTGCATATTTCGACGTTTTAGAGCGGTTTGAGTGCTTTTCTGCAAAACTCATTTTTAGCTAAAATACTTAGATTATCACACTTTTAAATAGAATTTCATCAATTGAAATTATGGAAAAGTAAAATTTTATGATTTTCTTTAGGAAGTTACTATAGGTGTATTTTATCTAAAAAAATAGTTTTTCAGAAAATCCTTGAAAATGCTTAAATCGTCAAAAATGCAATAAAATAAGTTTATAGCATTTTAATATTTATATATTATTTACATATTTTTAAAAATCCATTAAAAATCTATAAAATCAATATTTTATAGAATATTTCATATATTTTAAAAATACATGAAAATTAAAACTCAGAAAATGTGCTAAAATGTATTTTATTGCATATTTCGACGTTTTAGACGGTTTGAGTGCTTTTCTAAAACCTTTTAGCTAAATATTAGATTATCAACTTTTAAATAAATTTACTGCAATTGAAATTTATGGAAAAGTAAGCAAATTTTATATTTTTAGAACTTCTATAGGTGTATTTATCAAAAAATGTTTTCAAAAATCTTGAAATGCCTTAAATGTCAAAATAATAAATCAAGTTTTATAGCATTTTAATATTTATTATTTAATATTTTTAAAAATCCATTAAAAATCTATAAAATCAATATTTATAGAATATTTCATATTATTTTCAAAATACATGAAACATTAAAAGCTCAAAAATGTGCTAAAATAGTTTTTATTGCATATTTCGACGTTTTAGAGCGGTTTGAGTGCTTTTCTAGAAACTCATTTTAGCTAAAATACTTAGATTATCACACTTTAAATAAATTTCTCAATTGAAATTTATGGAAAAGTAAGCAAAATTTTATATTTTCTTTAGGAAGCTTACTCATGGTGTATTTTATCTAAAAAATAGTTTTCAGAAAATCCTTGAAATCTTAAATCGTAAAAATGCAATAAAATAAGTTTTATAGCATTTTAATATTTATTATTATTTACATATTTTAAAAATCCCATTAAAATCTATAAAATCAATATTTTATAGAATATTTCATATATTTTTAAAATACATGAAACATTAAAAGCTCAGAAAATGTGCTAAAATCGTATTTTATTGATATTTGACGTTTTAGAGCGGTTTGAGTGCTTTTCTGCAAAACTCATTTTTAGCTAAAATACTTAGATTATCACACTTTTAAATAGAATTTCACTGCAATTGAAATTTATGGAAAAGTAAAATTTTATGATTTTCTTGGAAGCTTATCATAGGTATTTTATCTAAAAATATTTTTCAGAAATCTTGAAAATGCTTAATCGTCAAAATGCAATAAAATCAAGTTTTATAGATTTTAATATTATTATTATTTACATATTTTTAAAAATCCCATTAAAATCTTAAAATCAATATTTTATAGAATATTCATATTATTTTCAAAAATACATGAAACATTAAAATCAGAAAATGTGCTAAATGTATTTTATTGCATATTTCGACGTTTTAGAGCGTTTGAGTGCTTTCTGGCAAACTCATTTTAGCTAAATACTTAGATTATCAACTTTTAAATAGAATTTTACTGCAATGAAATTTATGGGAAAAGTAACAAATTTATGATTTTCTTTAGGAAGCTTACTCATAGGTGTATTTTATCTAAAAATAGTTTTCAGAAAACTTGAAAATGCCTTAATCTAAAAATGCAATAAAATCAAGTTTATAGCATTTTAATATTATTATATTATTTACATATTTTTAAAATCCATTAAAATCTATAAAAATCAATATTTTATGAATATTTCATATATTTTCAAAAATACATGAAAATTAAAAAGCTCAAAAAATGTGCTAAAATGTATTTTATTGCATATTTCGACGTTTTAGAGCGGTTTGAGTGCTTTTCTGGCAAAACTCATTTTTAGCTAAAATACTTAGATTATCACACTTTTAAATAGAATTTCTACTGCAATTGAAATTTATGGGAAAAGTAAGCAAAATTTTATGATTTTCTTTAGGAAGCTTACTCATAGGTGTATTTTATCTAAAAATAGTTTTCAGAAAATCCTTGAAAATGCCTAAATCGTCAAAATGCAATAAAATAAGTTTTATAGCATTTTAATATTTATTATTATTTACATATTTTAAAAATCCATTAAAAATCTTAAAAATCAATATTTTATAGAATATTCATATTATTTTCAAAATACATGAAACATTAAAAAGCTAGAAAATGTGCTAAAATGTATTTTATTGCATATTTCGACGTTTTAGAGCGTTAAAAATCCATTAAAAATCTTAAAAATCAATATTATTATAGAATATTCATATTATTTTAAAAATACATGAAACATTAAAAGTCAGAAAATGTGCTAAAATCGTATTTTTGCATATTTCGACGTTTTAGAGGTTTGAGTGCTTTTCTGGCAAAACTCATTTTTAGCTAAAATACTTAGATTATCACACTTTTAAATAGAATTTCTACTGCAATTGAAATTTATGGAAAAGTAGCAAAATTTTATGATTTTCTTTAGGAAGCTTACTCATATCTATATTTTATCTAAAAAAATAGTTTTTCACAAAATCCTTGAAAATGCCTTAAATAGTCAAAAAATGAAATAAAATCAAGTTTTATAGCATTTTTTAATATTTATTAATTATTTACATATTTTATAAAAATCTAATTAAAAATCTTTAAAAATCAATATTTTTATAGAATATTTCATATTATTTTCGAAAAATACATGAAACATTAAAAAGCTCAGAAAAATGTGCTAAAATCGCATTTTATTGCATATTTCGACGTTTTAGAGCGGTTTGAATGCTTTTCTGGCAAAACTCATTTTTTAGCTAAAATACTTACATTTTCACACTTTTAAATAGAATTTCTACTGCAATTGAAATTTATGGGAAAAGTAAGCAAAATTTTATGATTTTCTTTTAGGAAGCTTACTCATAGGTATATTTTATCTAAAAAAATAGTTTTTCACAAAATCCTGAAAATGCCTTAAATCGTCAAAAAATGCAATAAAATCAAGTTTTATAGCATTTTTGAATATTTATTAATTATTTACATATTTTTAAAAAATCCCACAAAAAATCTATAAAAAGCAATATTTTTATAGAATATTTTATATTATTTTCGAAAAATACGTGAAACATTAAAAAGCTCAGAAAAATGTGCTAAAATCCATTTTATGGCATATTTCGACGTTTTAGAGCGGTTTGAGTGCTTTCTGGCAAAACTCATTTTTAGCTAAAATACCTACATTTTCACACTTTTAAATAAATTTCTACTGTAATTGAAATTTATGGGAAAAGTAAGCAAAATTTTATGATTTTCTTTTAGGAAGCTTACTCATAGGTATATTTTATGTAAAAAAATAGTTTTTTCACTAAATCCTTGAAAATGCCTTAAATCGTCAAAAATTGCAATAAAATCAAGTTTTATAGCATTTTTTAATATTTTATTAATTATTTACATATTTTATAAAAATCTAATTAAAAATCTTTAAAAATCAATATTTTTATAGAATATTTCATATTATTTTCGAAAAATACGTGAAACATTAAAAAGCTCAGAAAAATGTGCTAAAATCGCATTTTATTGCATATTTCGACGTTTTAGAGCGGTTTGATCCTTTTCTGACAAAACTCATTTTTTAGCTAAAATACTTAGATTTTCACACTTTTAAATAGAATTTCTATTGCAATTGAAATATATGGGAAAAGTAAGCAAAATTTTATGATTTTCTTTTAGGAAGCTTACTCATAGATATATTTTATCTAAAAAAATAGTTTTTCACAAAATCCTTGAAAATGCCTTAAATCGTCAAAAAATGCAATAAAATCAAGTTTTATAGCATATTTGAATATTTATTAAATATTTACATATTTTTAAAAAATCCCATTAAAAATCTATAAAAATCAATATTTTTATAGAATATTTCATATTTTTTCGAAAAATACATGAAACATTAAAAAGCTCAGAAAAATGTGTAAAATCATATTTTATTGCATATTTCGACGTTTTAAGAGCGTTTGAGTGCTTTTCTGGCAAAACTCATTTTTAGCTAAAATACTTAGATTTTCACACTTTTAAATAAATTTCTATGCAATTGAAATTTATGGGAAAAGTAAGCCAAAATTTTATGATTTTCTTTTAGGAAGCTTACTCATGGTATATTATATCTAAAAAATAGTTTTCACAAAATCCTTGAAAATGCCTTAAATCGTCAAAAAAATGCAATAAAATCAAGTTTTATAAGCATTTTTGAATTTTAATAATTATTTACATATTTTTAAAAAATCCAATTAAAAATCTTTAAAAATCAATATTTTTATAGAATATTTTATATTATTTTCGAAAAATACGTGAAACATTAAAAAGCTCAGAAAAATGTGCTAAAATCGCATTTTATGGCATATTTCGACGTTTTAGAGCGGTTTGATCCTTTTCTGACAAAACTCATTTTTTAGCTAAAATACTTAGATTTTCACACTTTTAAATAGAATTTCTATTGCAATTGAAATTTATGGGAAAAGTAAGCAAAATTTTATGATTTTCTTTTAGGAAGCTTACTCATAGATATATTTTATCTAAAAAAATAGTTTTTCAGAAAATCCGTGAAAATGCCTTGAATCGTCAAAAAATGCAATAAAATATAGTTTTATAGCATTTTTGAATATTTATTAATTATTTACATATTTTTTAAAAAATCATATTAAAAATCTATAAAAATCAATATTTTTATAGAATATTTCATATTATTTTTTCAAAAAAAGCTCAGAAAAATGTGCTAAAATCGCATTTTATGGCATATTTCGACGTTTTAGAGCGTTTTGAGTGCTTTTCTGGCAAAACTCATTTTTCAGCTAAAATACTTAGATTTTCACACTTTTAAATAGAATTTCAACTGCAATTGAAATTTATGGGAAAAGTAAGCAAAATTTTATGATTTTCTTTTAGGAAGCTTACTCATAGATATATTTTATCTAAAAAAATAGTTTTTCACAAAATCCTTGAAAATGCCTTAAATCGTCAAAAAATGCAATAAAATCAAGTTTTATAACATTTTTGAATATTTATTAATTATTTACATATTTTTAAAAAATCCCATTAAAAATCTATAAAAATCAATATTTTTATAGAATATTTCATATTATTTTCGAAAAAACATGAAAGCTCAGAAAAATGTGCTAAAATCGTATTTTATTGCATATTTCGACGTTTTAGAGTGGTTTGAGTGCTTTTCTAGCAAAACTCATTTTTTAGCTAAAATACCTACATTTTCACACTTTTAAATAGAATTTCTACTGCAATTGAAATTTATGGGAAAAGTAAGCAAAATTTTATGATTTTCTTTTAGGAAGCTTACTCATAGGTATATTTTATGTAAAAAAATAGTTTTTTCACAAAATCCTTGAAAATGCCTTAAATCGTCAAAAATGCAAAGAAAATCAAGTTTTACAGCATTTTTGAATATTTATTTATTATTTACATATTTTTAAAAAATCCCATTAAAAATCTATAAAAATCAATATTTTTATAGAATATTTCATATTATTTTCGAAAAATACATGAAACATTAAAAAGCTCAGAAAAATGTCCTAAAATCATATTTTATTGCATATTTCGACGTTTTAGAGCGGTTTGATTGCTTTTCTGGCAAAACTCATTTTTCAGCTAAAATAGTTAGATTTTTATGGGAAAAGTAAGCAAAATTTTATGATTTTCTTTTACGAAGCTTACTCATAGGTATATTATATCTAAAAAAATAGTTTTTCACAAAATCCTTGAAAATGCCTTAAATCGTCAAAAAATGCAATAAAATCAAGTTTTATAGCATTTTTGAATATTTATTAATTATTTACATATTTTTAAAAATCTATAAAAATCAATATTTTTATAGATTATTTCATATTATTTTCGAAAAATACATGAAACATTAAAAAGCTAAGAAAAATGTGCTAAAATCGTATTTTATTGCATATTTCGACGTTTTAGAGCGGTTTGAGTGCTTTTCTGGCAAAACTCACTTTTTAGCTAAAATACCTACATTTTCACACTTTTAATTAGAATTTCTACTGCAATTGAAATTTATGGGAAAAGTAAGCAAAATTTTATGATTTTCTTTTAGGAAGGTTACTCATAGGTATATTTTATCTAAAAAAAATAGTTTTTTCAAAAAATCCGTGAAAACGATTTGAATCGTCAAAAAATGCAATAAAATCAAGTTTTATAGCATTTTTGAATATTTATTAATTATTTACATATTTTTAAAAAATCCCATTAAAAATCTATAAAAATCAATATTTTTATAGAATATTTCATATTATTTTCGAAAAATACATGAAACATTAAAAAGCTCAGAAAAATGTGCTAAAATCATTTTTATTGCATATTTCGACGTTTTAGAGCGGTTTGATGCTTTTCTGCAAAACTCATTTTTCAGCTAAAATACTTAGATTTTCACACTTTTAAATAGAATTTCTACTGCAATTGAAATTTATGGGAAAAGTAAGCAAAATTTTATGATTTTCTTTAGGAAGCTTACTCATAGGTATATTTTATGTAAAAAATAGTTTTCACAAAATCCTTGAAAATGCCTTAAATCGTCAAAAAATGCAAGTAAAATCAAGTTTAATAGCATTTTTGAATATTTATTAATTATTTACATATTTTTAAAAAATCCCATTAAAAATCTATAAAAATCAATATTTTTATAGAATATTTCATATTATTTTCGAAAAATACATGAAACATTAAAATCTCAGAAAAATGTGCTAAAATCATATTTTATTGCATATTTCGACGTTTTAGAGCGGTTTGAGTGCTTTTCTGGCAAAACTCATTTTTCAGCTAAAATACTTAGATTTTCACACTTTTAAATAGAATTTCTACTGCAATTGAAATTTATGGGAAAAGTAAGCAAAATTTTATGATTTTCTTTTAGGAAGCTTACTCATAGGTATATTTTATCTAAAAAAAGTAGTTTTTCACAAAATCCTTGAAAATGCCTTAAATCGTCAGAAAATGCAATAAAATCAAGTTTTATAGCATTTTTGAATATTTATTAATTATTTACATATTTTTAAAAATCCCATTAAAATCTTTAAAAATCAATATTTTTATAGAATATTTCATATTATTTTCGAAAAATACATGAAACATTAAAAGCTCAGAAAAATGTGCTAAAATCGATATTTATTGCATATTTCGACGTTTTAGAGCGGTTTGAGTGCTTTTCTAAAACTCATTTTCAGCTAAAATACTTAATTTTCACACTTTAAATAGAATTTCTACTAATTGAAATTTATGGGAAAAGTAAGCAAAATTTTATGATTTTCTTTTAGAACTTACTCATAGGTATATTTATCTAAAAAATAGTTTTTCAAAAATCTTGAAAATGCCTAATCTGTCAAAAATGCAATAAAATCAAGTTTTATAGCATTTTGAATATTTATTAATTATTTACATATTTTAAAAATCCCATTAAAAATCTAAAAATCAATATTTTTATAGAATATTTCATATTATTTTCGAAAAATACATGAAACATTAAAAAGCTCAGAAAAATGCAAAATCGCATTTTGGCATATTTCGACGTTTTAGAGCGGTTTGATGCTTTTCTGACAAAACTCATTTTTAGCTAAATACTAATTTCACACTTTTAAATAGAATTTCTGAATTGAATTTATGGGAAAAGTAAGCAAAATTTTATGATTTTCTTTTAGGAAGCTTACTCATAGGTATATTTATCTAAAAATAGTTTTTCACAAAATAATTGAAAATGCCTTAAATCGTCAAAAAATGCAAAAAATCAAGTTTTATAGCATTTTTGAATATTTATTAATTATTTACATATTTTTAAAAAATCCCATTAAAAATCTATAAAAATCAATATTTTTATAGATTATTTCATATTATTTTCGAAAAATACATGAAACATTAAAAAGCTCAGAAAAATGTGCTAAAATCGTATTTTATTGCATATTTCGACGTTTTAGAGCGGTTTGAGTGCTTTTCTGGCAAAACTCATTTTTTAGCTAAAATACTTAGAATTTCTACTACAATTGAAATTTATGGGAAAAGTAAGCAAAATTTATGATTTTCTTTTAGGAAGCTTACTCATAGGTATATTTTATCTAAAAAATAGTTTTTAAAATCCTTGAAAATGCCTTAAATCGTCAAAAATGCAATAAAATCAAGTTTTATAGCATTTTTGAATATTTATTAATTATTTAATATTTTTAAAAATCCCATTAAAAATCTATAAAAATCAATATTTTTATAGAATATTTCATATTATTTCGAAAAATACATGAAACATTAAAGCTCAGAAAAATGTGCTAAAATCTATTTTATTGCATATTTCGACGTTTTAGAGCGTTTGAGGCTTTTTAAAACTCTTTTGCTAAAATACTAATTTCCTTTATAATTTCACAATTAATTTATGATACAAAATTTTATTTTAAAGCATATATTTTTAAAAATAGTTTTTAAAATCTAAATGAACAAAAATGATAAATCAGTTTTATTTAATATTTATAATTATTATATTTTAAAACCATAAAATCTAAAATCAATATTTTATAGAATATTTCAATTTTTAATACATAAACATTAAACTCAAAATGTAAAATCATTTATTCATATTACGTTTGGCGGTTTGATGCTTCTAAAATCTTTTAAAATTAATTTCCCTTTTAAATAAATTTATGATTAAATTTAGGTAAAATTTTATTTCTTTAGGAAGCTTACTCAGGTATATTATAAAAATAGTTTAAAATCTGAAATTTAATCAAATCAGTTTTAGCTTTGATTTAATTTTAATTTTTAAATCCCATTAAATCTATAAAATCAATATTTTTATAGAATATTTCATATTATTTTCGAAAAATACATGAAACTTAAAATTCAGAAAAATGTGTAAAATCATTTTTTGCATATTTCGACTTTAGAGCGGTTTGAGTGCTTTTCTGGCAAAACTCATTTTACTAAAATACTAATTTTCACACTTTTAAATAAATTTCATGCAATTGAAATTTATGGGAAAAGTAAGCAAAATTTATGATTTTCTTTGAGAAGCTTACTATAGGTATATTTTATCTAAAAAATAGTTTTTCAAAAATCCTTGAAAATCCTTAAATCGTCAAAAAATGCAATAAAATCAAGTTTTATAGCATTTTTTGAATATTTATTTAATTATTTACATATTTTTAAAAAATCCATTAAAAATCTATAAAAAATCAATATTTTTATAGAATATTTCATATTATTTTCGAAAATACATGAAACATTAAAAAAGCTCAGAAAAAATGTCTAAAATCATATTTTATTGCATATTTCGACGTTTTAGAGCGGTTTGAGTGCTTTTCTGGCAAAACTCATTTTTAGCTAAAATACTTAGATTTTCACACTTTTAAATAGAATTTCTACTGCAATTGAAATTTATGGGAAAAGTAAGCAAAATTTTATGATTTTCTTTTAGGAAAGCTTCACTCATAGGTATTTTATGTAAAAATAGTTTTTCACAAAATCCTTGAAAATCCTTAAATCGTAAAAAATGCAATAAAATCAAGTTTATAGCATTTTTGAATATTTATTAATTATTTACATATTTTTAAAAATCCCATTAAAAATCTATAAAAATCAATATTTTATAGAATATTTCATATTATTTAAAAATATGAACTTAAAACCAAAATGTAAAATGATTTTATTGCATATTACTTTTAGGGTTTGGTTTTTCTAAAACCTTTTAGCTAAAACAGATTTATTTAAAGAATTTAGCAATTGAAATTAGGGAAAAGAAAATTTATACTTTTGAGTTACTCATATTATTTACTAAAAATAGTTTTCAAAAATCTAAATGCCTGATAAAAATGAATAAATAGTTTATAGCTTTTATATTAATTATTTATTTTTTAAAAACCTTAAATCTAAAAAATATTTTTATAGATATTATATTTTTAAAAAAAGCTCAGAAAATGCAAAATATTTTATGCATATTTCACTTTTGAGGTTATTTTAAATCTTTTTAGCAAAATATTTTAAATTTTAAAATTTTATGAATTAAATTTATAAATAAAATTTAATTTTTTGGAAGCACTAAGGTTATTTTATTAAAAAAGTTTTAAAACAAAACTTTAAAAAAAATATTTATTTTTAATTTTTAATTATTTACATTTTTAAAAACCTTTAAATCTTAAAATCAATATTTTTATAGAATATTTATTTTTTCAAAATAATGAAACATTAAACCGAAAATGTCAAAATTTTGTATTTCGACTTTAGAGCGGTTTGAGTGCTTTTGAAACCATTTTTAGCTAAAATATTAATTTTCACATTTTAAATAGAATTACGATGAAATTTGGAAAAGTAGAAAATTTTATGATTTTTTTTGGAACTTACTCATATATTTTATTAAAATTTTTAAAATTTTAAAATCCTTTAAAATCAAAAAATCAATAAATTTCAATTTTCCTTTTTTTTTAAATTCAATTTTAAAACCAAAACAAAAAAATTTAATATTTTTTTTTTAGATTTATTTTTTTTTAAAAATACTAACATTTAAAAAAAAAATTTAAAAAAATTTTTTTTTAACACAAGGTTATTTTTGGGGGGGGGGGGTTTTTTTTTTTTTTTTTTTTTTTTTTTTTTTTTTTTTTTTTTTTTTTTTTTTTTTTTTTAAAAAATTTTAAAATTTTTTTTAAAACTCATTTTGCAAAAATTTTTTTATTTTTTTAAAAGTTTATTTTTAAATTTTTAAAAAAAAATTTAGATTTTTTTTTAAAAAAAAGGTATTTTTTAAAAAAAATTTTTAAAAATTTAAAAGTTTTAAATTTAAAAATTTAAAAAATGTTTTTAAATTTTTTTTTTTTAAAAAAAAATTTCAAAAT